>JABFQA010002479.1:0-11189 GCA_022817065.1 Probaryconus sp. ZL-2020
AAGAAGTACGACATTAATTTTTTTGTTAGTAAAAACCGTTAGGTTATTCATTTTTAGCTTTTCAAGATAGCGAAAAAATTTGTTTTAAAATGATTTAAAATATGTTAATATATATTAATAATTTTGCTTGTTGAAAATTACTTTCATATTTTAGGTAGAATTATGAAGTTTTGAACTGAGAAATTAATAAACAAAAGCAATTAAAAATTAAAGATTTAATATTTGAAGTAATTCATAAATTATATGTAATGAGAAGTATACTTTTATGATGTAATTTCACGTTGTAGCAAATTTTTAAATGCATTTTTATATGCATACGTTAACCATAATTCAAATACGTGAACCGCTAATGCAAGTGAAATGTACTTTTTATATCAGACGTGAGGTCTCTATTAAAATCATCTATATCACAAATTCCATCCCCCCGTTCTTTTATTCATCGCTTCATTTTTAATTGAGCTAATTGTACGAAAATTATCTTATTATGATTTTTTTAAATTCGCGTAGATCAATTTCCATTAGAATTCCGTGAATAAATTAAAGTTTTCGATGCGATAAATCGTTCCTTTGAATTCTGTTCTTTAATTATCGAATCAATGGATATTTGTTGGAACGCTTTTTAAAAGACTTGAATTTCATAATAAAAGTTTTATTTTACGCTCATGCTGCTTAACATTTCAATGAAATATTTGTTCGTGCGCGTGTGAGCGGAATGTAAGTCAATCTTGCAAGCTAATTTTTACAAAGACCGATTCGTCACATCGAATTCAATCAAACCGTTTTGACTGTCGTCTAAAATTCATTTTTACTGCCGATCGTTAAATTTGTGTTTTAATCAAAGGTAATGAATAAATTTATACGCGCTTTATATACTTTTTCATGTACTTTTCGTTACCATTTTTTATGACCATTATTATGCAAATTGTTTTTCATATAAAATTAAGAATTAAGAAATCTAAAAGATTTGCATTAATGAGCTTTTCAAATTAGAACGAAGATACATTACGTTTTGCCATTTGTTTTATCGGTGAATATTTAATGCGTTGATTAAATGTATTAATTTTAATTAGTTTCTAAAAAGGCTGAAATTTTATGCTGTAAAATTCAAATAGAATTTTTTGCTTTCAAGTGAGTAACAATAAGATCCTAAATTGTCGCTAGTTTTTACAGTAATGTCATTTAATGCCACTTCAGTTTCTATTTCGATTCTAATAAATCGAATTCAAAGTACTTTTTAATCCATTTTCGCTTGCTGGGATTTTTATCCACACAGCAGCATACACATTCGAATCTCTTCACGCTGGAGGGATATTTTTTAAATTAAATCGTTAGCGACGGTGAGTCAACTCGATCAACCAAAACACCGAAAAAAAGGCCGGAATTAGAGATTATAAACAAAATAGTAATCCATAAAAAATTGTTCACGAATGAAGAAAATGAACTTTCTCCTTGAAAAAATGTTTAATCATTAATCAGATATCGTCGAATAGAATCGTGCAACTGTATTTCGTCATCGGTTATTATCAGCGTCGCTTTAATAATTCAATTAACTTTACATTTGATACGTTTTAATAAAAATACGAGGAAATGCGTTTTTTGGAAGGATCGTCATAATATCAGCATTAACTGTTTGTCATATTGCAGCCGGGAATTACGTATTTATGAATAAATGTAATCAACTCATTTGATTACGATTTAATTCAATTTCCATATCTCAGGACTTAATCGAATTTATGAATTATTTACACTTATGCAAATGTATAAATAATAAATATGTTTGTCAATGATGATGCGCTCGGTAATATGCGGTTCATTAGCGGACCTCAAAACTTTTATTGGACTTCACAGATGCGAATGCGCGAATTGTAAAATTGTCATATTAACTGCATCATGAAATATAGGTCGTTATGTGCGATACGAGTATCAAACCCGTAAAACGTATTCTAATAATTAGAACATTAGTCGCTGCAATGATAATGATCAATAATACTGATATGACTAGTTATGTATGAATCAACATAATAGGTAGTTAAGTCGGTATTTGTTGCTGCTTTATGAACACAGATCAATGCCTCCTGTATATAATTAAACCTTTCCAAAGTTTATTGATCTGTTTGTTACTCATCTATCTGACAAATTAATTTATCTTTACAAAACTAATATGAAGATGGATTGATGGAGCTGAAACTAGCAGAAAATAGCCAGCAGCAAATTCAAAAAAACTACGTTTAAAACAATGGGCAAATAAAAATAATGATTGGGCAAATGAGAAAAAGTGTCACTAGTATTTGCCCAACCATTATTTTCATTTGCCCAATATTATTATTTAAAAAAAATGTTTTTTTTTGTATTTGCTGCTGAGCTATTTGCTGCTAGTTTCAGCTTCATGATGGATTGTGCTTTCATTTTAGAACTTTGCGTATTCGAGAGACGTGTTTTTGTTATTTAATTACACGAGTTCTGATACGATAGTATCACCGAATAAACTTATATAATAAAAATGACATTTTTCGAGGTAAAAGTTCAGATTGTGAAATTAATGTTTTAATAAATATGAAAATTATCTGAATATAAGTTCACCGGAATTTCATTATTTTGTCGAAAGGAATTCTTAATACAACGGCCAGACGTTGTTTAACCTGAATGCTAAACAATTTTATACTAAACTGTCAATTTCTCTGTCAAATTGCTTCATTTTGTTCAACTTTACCATCTGTACGAAACAATTTCAGTCTATTTTTCTGTTTAACTCTGTGACTATTCTGTAAGTGATAAAGATGTGCAATAAATGTCTGTCGTACATGTATTGGAATATGTGTACATGTTTCCTGTGGAGGACACTTTTACTAAATATTGAAAAATCTACAATTTCAAAGACGGAACAATAAAGTTTGACGGAACAATTTATGCTCGCATTCTTATATACGGTGTGTAATTTTCCAGCCTATTTCAATTCTCAATAATTGCGTAAGAAAATCAGAAACTTTATTTATATCTTAATAAAGGGGATAGATTTAAATAAATTTAACTATTACTAATTTTCTTTGCAATGTATCATAATTAATAACTAATCAAATAAAACATGCTTTTCTTTTTAGTTTTACGAGTTTTCAATAGAAACAACTTTAACTTTAGTTTATAAAATTGTAACTAAATTTTAATATAATTTTGATTCATTAAATTCGCGGGAATACAAATTATTCATCTGGTGTATTGAAAAACGAGACACGATATTTTTGTAACTTAAAACATTTCATTTTCTCAGTGATTAAATTTTTCATTTCATATGTTCTTTTTTTTTTTACAAACGGCAACAGAGTACATTTCATCTAGTGACAAGAATCTACAAGTTATATGAAAAATTCAGAAGCTATATTAAATCTCCGCAATTACTCGTAGCTTGAATTTTTCCGATTAAATCTCATAAAATATATCGAACGACGGTACCGTAGCATGAATTATTTCCCGACACCGTGTTATAAATTTCGCGACATTTGTAATTATTTTACAACAACAAATATCAATAAGAATGATAAAGTAATTTTGCTTTCGAATAGGCGAGGATCTAGATTATACATTCGTTTTTATTATCGAGAAAAATATGTCTCCGAGCGCGAGTTAGCTGTGTCGCACGAGGTTTAAATCCCAGCGCGGTCAACCGAGTAACGAATAAAACTTTGGAATTATTTACACTGACTTATGTTTATCTGTATCGCATTGGCCCATGCGAATATATTTTTATGCATAAAGTTATTTTCTGTAGCCAGTGAATTTTTATAGCTTATTATCTTCAGCAAAAAGTGTGAAATTGTTTCTCAATTAAAACTTCAAAAATATACTTAAATTAACGATGCAAATGAATATCATATATAATAACAAGAATAAATAGTAATAATTACTCAGGAGGCAATATTTAATTACTCACAAATATTTGTATGAATTACTTGTGTCAGTTAAAAAGATTTTCTCGATATTTTTATAGAAAAAAAAAACAAAATGTATATATATATAATAAATGTTAAATTGATATAATTGAAAATTAATACACGGTAGCCTGTTATAAGTCAAAGAAATAAAAAATGTCAAAAGTTATTGCAAGTAATATATCACACCGTATTAAAAGGACGAGTAAAAACATACAATTTTAATCTACCAAATTCGCTTTGTTATTCTGAAAAGCTTTGATAAAATATTAAAGTTTTTATTATGGCATGTGATTCTTAATGAATTCAGTTCGGTATAATGCGGCATTGTTATTTATGAATACATCATGTGCAACTTTTTCATTCAAAAATAATTTCGCGTTAGGAGAAATTATTTCGATAATTCATAATTCAAAACACAAAGAGTTGCATTAGAGTATGGTATTTCTGAGTGGTTGAAATTCGTTGAAGCTATGCATGAAAAATTTTGAAATAATCAACAGAATTTTCGTTCGTAATATTAAAGCGAAACGTAACATTGAGAATAATCAGTTCTGCTTTAATAATAAAAATTTAACCTTTATATTATTTCGAAATATTATAATACGCTTCTACGGTTGTATGTAATTCATGCTACATATCAATGAAATGACATGGCGCGATATGATTACTATGATTATAATAATCATAATCACAATAATAATAATAACGGTAATAACAACAATAATAATAACGATTATTATTATTGTTATTATTATTATCATGATTATGACTTAACCAAGTTCCAGTTGTTCCGTCGATTAAAACTTTTGTCTAGATGCTAAATCAGAAAATTTTATCATTGTTCAAGAAGACGCACGGCAAACCATATTTCACCGAAGGTAATTGCATTAAAGCATTGTTCAATGTAGCGGTGCAGAATTCATCAGTAAAACAAGCTTATTTCATTCCTTATTAACGTACGTTTCCAGTAACAAATAACCGTGGACAAATCTATCTAACGCACCGTCATAAATAAGAAGTCAGATCAATAATTCAATCTCAATCAATCGAGCGTTGTACAGGAGAGCATCATTATCTCAATTTGTAATTACCATTTTCATGAAACAACGTCATTTCCCGATCAATATATTTAAATGCCATTTAGACGGAAACGCGGAATTAAATCGAAGCCAAAGAAGGGTGATACGATGGGTTTTGGCACGTCCCCCATCGAGCCTTCTGATTCCATTAAAATACGTGATACTTCCAAATGATGTTCCTCGGATGCCTGAGGCGCCCCAGGGCCTATTTTTCCCCGGGGCGGAAATAATAATACGCCACGCGGGCGTGTTAGGAAGACTCGGTAATAACTCGAGGCGGGTTTAACTAGATGATTGATTGACTGATTGAATTGAATGATTGATCGTCACCCCATTCCGTCTGCTAGTCTAGTAGTACCTGGTTTGTCGGATGATCGGAGGCATCTCCTCCCTTTACGCCCAGGGATGATCCGGCGGCAGCGGTGGCAGCGGAGGTAACGGCGGCAGCGGCAGAGGTGGCGGCCTGTCTAGGATCGGTATCGACGTAGACACGTCCGGCATCACGAACCTCAGTTTCTGCCAGAACATTTTGTCGCCCCAGACCAGGATGGTGTGCGACGTCTTTTTAAGCTCACCGTCCAGGTCTCGGACGCAGACGCCGCCGATTAGTAACAGGATCACCGATCGGCCCTTGCCTTTAAGGGCCTCCCGAAGCGCCATTTTGAATTCGTACCTGGCCCACTCGTCGTGGAGGAAGTGCTTGGATAGTACCAGGATCGTTCTCCTGGAAGAATCCGCGGCTTCCGCCACGGCGTCCGCAATGTTGATACCCATGGACAGGTCCCGGTAATGGAGGCACAATCGGTAAGACGTCTCTAGGCTGGGCACTAGCACCCTGGAAACGAAGGACTCATCTACAGCGGAATAGGAGATGTAGGCGTCGAAGGGTTTCTCCCTGTCCTCGAAAGCTGCGGTTTTGTAGCAGGCCCTGAGACCGCACCTGCTGACCGCCCAGGACCTGAGGGTCTTGCGATGCCGGAAGGCGCCGCAGAGCAGTGCGAAGGTCACGAAGAACAGGACACCAGTGGCCAGGAAGAGTGGTAGATAAGCTTCCAAGGGTCGCACTATCACTGTGGAGGTTACCCCAGTGAGCGCGGCACAATTTACCGAGCCATTCACGGCGGTCAGCAGGGGTATGCCCAAGGCGCAGTTAATGTGCCTCCAATCGGCGATCTTCTCCTTGTTAGTGGTCATCCATTCTCGTACCCTGTCGAGATAGAAGCACTCGCAGCTCCAAGGGTTTCCGGACAGACTGACGTCGACGAGATAGGCGTTTCGACCCAGTTGCCAGACGGCGTAGGTGCCGAGGTTGTTGTTGTCTAGCCGTAAGATCTCTAGGTAGCGCAACGGTAGGAAAGTGTTGTTGTTGATATGAGCGAGTAAATTGTTTTGGAGATAGAGTTCCTTGAGCGCTTCGACTGGCGCGAATTCCATTCCGTCCAGGCGAGTGATTTTATTGTTCTCTAGGTGGAGTGTTTCTAATTTCTTGAGACCGCTGAACGTGTAGTTTCGTAGCGCGACGATGTTGCTGTTATTGGCGTAGAGGATCTCGAGATTCTTGCGACCGATAAAGGCGTGCGAGGTGAGCTCACCGAAATCGTTGCCGTCGAGGTACACTTCCGTGGCGTCCATCGGCAGTCGTCCCGGGAGAGTCGCGTAGCTGGAGCTGGAGCAATCGACGACATTGGCCGACCACGATTCGTCGTGATAGCATGTGCAATTCAAGGGACACGTCATCTCGCAATCGCAAGCGTCAAAGTCACAACAGTGGCAGAGCGCGAAGCAATGGATGTTGTAGCTGCAGAGGAATTGCGAGGATTTCGCGCGCATCAGGGGTATAAAGGACCGGTGCCTGTCGTACGGCAGCCGGCAGTACACGGAGTCCAGATCCATCACCTTGGGATGTTGTCTCAGTGTCAATGAATTTATTCGCTGCAGCCACTCGGTGGTGCAATCGCAGACGAATGGATTGCCGCCGATGTAAAATTCCGGAAGTGGTCGATTGATCGGAATCTCAGCAATTTGAAACGCTGAAATATTCATCCGGACTATCTGATTGGCGTACATGTCGACTCTTGTCAGATTTTCCTTCGCGAAAAAGGAGTGCGGCTCAACGTAACTTATCTGATTATCGTTGAGAAAGATTAATTCGATCGAATCGGGTATTGACTTGGCGTATATGCTAGTCAATTTGTTGAAGGATAGATCCAAAGTGCGAAGCTTCGAGTCGCGGGGCGCGGCTCCCACACTGGAAATGGCATTTTTGTGCAAATCTATCAGCTTCAGTTTATCGGGCAGTGATTCATAGTCGAGGTGTTCGATAAGGTTGTCGGATATATTTAGCCAAACGAGACTTTGTGAGCTACGAAGGGCGCCCGGTAGCTTCTGGAGCAGATTGGAATCTAAGCGTATCGCTTGTAAAGCTTGATTCGTGGCAAAGGCTTTGTCTTCGATATAGGTTATTTTATTTTTCGCGAGGTTTAATAGTTGCAGAGTCGAGAGTACTTCGAGCGCCTGACGCGACACGTTCATTATCTCGTTGCCCATCAATCGCAGACCGTACAAATTCGACAAACCCTCAAAACCGGGATTATCGATGCTCTGAATTTGATTCTCTCCCAAATCCAGTGTCCGCAACGATCGCATGTCCTTCAATGCGACCGGTATCGATTTAAACTGATTACCGGAAAGATAAAGATGCATGCTAGAAGAATTTTTAAAAACATCTAAATGAAGATCTTCGATTAGATTGTAGTCCAAAGACAAGGAGGAAAGCGCGAAAAGACCATTTAACGAGAATACGTCGAGGTACTTGAGTCTATTATGAGACAATTCCAGAGTATGCAAATTACTCAGCGGGGCAAACGCGTTCGCCGGTATTGTCTCTATTTCGTTGTATCCTAAGTTCAATAACTGCAGAGTGTTCATATCTTTAAAAAGATCTGGGTCTAAAGCTTCTATCCTATTAAAGGATAAATCCAAAAGCACCAGACGTATCAACCCTTCGAACGTGCCGGATTTTAACCAAATACTAGTTAACATATTTCTCGACAAGTCTAAAGCAACAAGTTGATTCATATTGGCTATTAGTCCGGGTGGTAATACACCAATGGAATTATTTTGCAGCTTAAGTTCTTTCAGCGAGTCAGACGCCTCTCGGAATACTTCGGCGGGCAATGCCACAATCTTGTTGTTCGATAGATCGAGAACGCTCAATGATCTCAAGCTGCGAAATGCCCCGTCCGCGACCATCGAAATCACGTTATCCGATAGGTCGAGTGTGTTCAATTGTTTGAGAATAGAAAAGCCAGAATCTGGCAACACTGAAATACGGTTGTTCGACACGTCGATCGTCCGGATATCCGACGTGCACGTCACGGAGGCGATGGTCGACCGCTGATCCCGCTTCCTGTGCTTCTCCCCCAAATCACTGAATCCCAGTTCAATAACGTCTTGCAACATGTTCCAAGACACGTTCAGGGTGATTAAGTTCGACAAGGGGCAGAAAACACCCTCGGGGATTTGCCAGATATTGCTCCAGGAGAGATCGATCTTCTCGATTTGCGGCATCGAGTCGAACGCGTTTTCCGGCAGTTCGAGGTTGAAATCTTGGGCCTGCGGATCCTCCTCGATGTCCGGGGCCCGAACGACGAAGCTCTTCAAGTCCCGCAAGGTGCCCAATGAATTAGGGGGCCAAATTGGCAGCTGACAGCCGATCCATTCCAAAGTCCTCAGTCGCTTCAGGCGCAAAAGGTCGTCGGCCTCCAGGCCGCGGTGTTCTTGTTTATTGCTGCATATCACGACAAGCGACGTCGCATTGTCGACGCTGAGTTGCGTGACGTTCGGCCTCGTGACGTCATTATTCCTCTCGAAGCCAAAGCCGCAGGTGATCGAGCTCTCGTTCCGGATCGTCCATTTGCAGTGCTCCAACGGATCTGATTTCGGCGGAGGAACGCTGGTGACGGCGAACACGTGGTTGCTCGGCGCGAACAGGCAGGCGAGCAGCAGCATCAGTAATAATCCCTCCGAGTGGCGTGCAATGGCAGATCGCATGTTTACAATGCACCGGCGACACTCAAAAAGTCGTCCCGCACACATTTCTCGTCATCGATTACGCCAGACAGCTCCCTACTTGCCGGGAGGCATTTACAAAGGCAAGCGCAGGATCGTTTCTCTTCTTCTCTTCTTCGCTTCTCTTGTCTTTGGATTCTCTTCACGGTAGCGAGAGTATTCCGTAGCGAAGCAAGCGGCGAGCCTCGGTGAGACGAAGAGATGAAACGGATGAGCCGAGGACACGAAACGCGCTGTCCACCCTACCCCCTACTCCTGCCGTCTACTTCTGCGAGTGACAGACAAACGGCGATGCACACGAGTTCTCTCGTCCCACCGTATCCGAAGAACCGTATCCGAGGAGGACGAGGGCGCGCACTCTATTATCTCGAGCAGTTCACTGTTAACGGATTTATCATTTGACGTAAGATCCGTTAAAGACACCGTCGCTCTTTAGCAGAGTTCTTTTTTCAGTTTCCGTTAAAGTAAAAAGGTTGCTTGGCTCTAACGAACTAACGAACATAAAAAGGTTACGAAAGAAGAGGGCATAAGAAGAAGGGAGGAGAACATAAACAAACAACGGGTTAATCCAGTCCGTCGTCCTTCCGCCCAAAGGACGTGCAACGGGTTGCGATACCGCAGTGCCAGCGTTCCTTGCTGTGCGTCGATGCGGAATGTCTTTGCTTCATAAAAAGTACTTCTTTCCAATCCATCACTATCCGCTCGTTCATCCCCCTGAAAGGCACGCTACGCACAACCATAGCCGGCACTCAATTATAATATCTGTCAATGGGAGGGGGGCGGGGGAATCGAGAGGAATGCAGAGACAATGTAGATTGATAGTAGTAAGCGAGCAAGCGAGTACGTTAAGAATAAAAAGAAAGTATAAACAACGGGGCAAAAGAAAGGGGCACGAGTGCAACGACAACGCCTAGACGCGAGCTACGAAAATCCGCGCCGCGCCGTGCCGATGATCTTGCCAGTCCATTCACGCGCAGACTGCCGCAGTACTACGGCTCGTTAGTCCTTTGGGAATCATCTCTGGCGCGCGCGGAATCGTCGTACGCACGGTCGATAACTCGACTTCGCAGGCCAAGCCGCCGCGTGCATGTGTGCGGCCGTAAAGAGAAACCGCTCCGATCAGTAGCCAATGCACGACTGACGAGAGGGATCTCCACCTCTCTAACTCGACGCGGCAGCATCCACCAATCGTTCCTACCCCAACTGACGGCGCCACCGCCGTCACTAACACCACCACCGCCACCAGCACCACCACGTCCACGTCCACGTCCTCGTCCCCCGGGAGAGGGGGAGAGACCTGGGGGGTTTCGGGATAGCATACACGGTTACACGATGCGTGCACCAAGGACTACGAACGACGAACCGGTCTTTTCTTCCTTTCGTGCTTTTCAGCCTTCTTCTTCCTTCTTCTTCCTTCTTCTTTCTTCTTCTTCCTTCTCTCCTCGTGCGCGAGATCGCCCGCTCTCGCCCCCGCCTATTTTCTTTCTCTCCGGTGTCGCCCTTTTTCCCTCGCACCAGCGTGCCGGCGCATCCAAGGGTCTCAGCCAATCCTCTCCGCTTCCCTTCTCGCCGTGGCACGCTCGCATTTCACTCCCCTCGTCGTAATATTCAGGGCATTACCCCAACAGCGGCAGCCAAGACGAGACACTGTAAAAAGGCTTCTATCATTTTTTAAAGGACCTGCCAGACAAAGCCGCGGCTCTTTGTCGCGAGTGAACAAACAGGCGGACCCTAACGTCGAGTTCCAAAGCACGACCCGGAAAGGACGACTAATACACATGGTCGTTACATTGAACGCGTTGTTGCCTCCATTCGTCGCGCCACGCATGGGATTTGCTTACGCGAGAGCTCGAAAAATAATAGAGCCCGAGCTCTTGCTCCCGCTTCTGCCTGATTGTCGCGGAGAACTGCCGCCGCTGATAAGTCGCATGAATAATAATGAGCCTGATAATTACGGCAACGAGGAGCGTCGCGTTATTTCGAATGCACGAAATTACGTGTTACTGTCTCTTGACGATGGGCTGATGGCGTTGGATTAATTTCCTTTTCTTTTTTTGGTCTTTCTTTTCTTTCTTTCTTTCCTTCTGTTTTTTTTTTTTTTTTTTTTTTTTGT
>JABFQA010002480.1:0-11188 GCA_022817065.1 Probaryconus sp. ZL-2020
TACCTAAAAAAAAAAAAAAAAAACATTTTACTACTATTACAATTATTCTGTAATTTCCCAAACTACAACATTCAGATTATCATTTTCGTCAGGAATGTCCACTGAAAATAAAATATTCATTAATCGTAAAAATTATGGCTAAAACAAAGGTACAAACGTTAATAAAAATAATAATTAATATTCTATACATACATTATAACTGTATACTATATTTGATCCAAAATATATAAGTATTAAAATTATCATACTAGTCTTTCCATATATCTCTATTGTCTGATATGATTTTAATCTTTGTCCGCGAATTGTTCAACGTTCAGGTGATTCTAATCCATAATTAAAATCACTAATCGAAACCAACACATATTACTTAAATATACAATAAAGAATTATTTGTTGCATTGAACTACATAATTGTAATAAAATTCTGTAACACCTTCAAAGTTGTATAATTTATTTTACATATTTCTTCGTATATTTTGAGTGCCAATAAAAAATGATCCATATTGGTTTCTAATAGTATTTTTAACAGGAATACATCGCCGTTCATAAAATATATGACTCGATAATTGCAAAGCAATTAAAATGCACAACATCGTTTTGTTCAGTCGTCCAATTTACATTCTTTTCAGTGCGTTCTCCAATGATAATAATGGGAGAATGGGTAATACGATACTGGCAAATAACGGCTGCGTCTTCGTTGATGATGATGATGATGATGATATTGATGATCGTAGTTGTTATCGTGGTGATGGGGATCGTAATCATGATGATGATGGTGATGAAGATGCTGATGATAGTCTCCTAGCCCTTATTGAAAAAATATCTTCAAACCCAGTGAACAACTGTTAAACATCAACACAATTACACTATTAATAATTTAATTATTTTTTAATCTCATTCTTCAGCCTGTTACAAAAAGCTGTTTTGTTTTTTTTTTTATTTTTAGTTCCAGTAATTATTAATAGTGCAAATTGTTGACTTATTCATGTTTCTACCGATTTACATATATAAGATATAAAATTAAAAGGAGAGAGACAAAATGGGGTTAAATAAAATAGCTATTGTTTCTTTGAAGTGTGTCAAGATTAAATATTCCCCCGTGGCTAAAATTAATAGCTTATTATGGAGTTAAACTGAAGTTGTAAAATAATGTTAATGATTTCTAGTCAATGTTATTCTTTTTTTTTTTATTTGTACTGAACGAGTTTCTTTTTATATTTAATAATTGGGCGTTTTTTTTTTAATACAAAAATTATTTCTAAAATATTGAGTCCATGAAATAATGTCAATAATTTTTGTGTAATGTTAATGGGAGTAATGTTACTTAGCGAGAAATGAAAGACTATTACCATTGCTCGCTGACGAGCATTTAGTGCCGCGTACTAAATCTTCGGTTACGGCAGCTTGTATTCTAAAATTGATTTCGCTCGGGCTTAAAGTGCCGCTCATAAACTTTTGAAAAGACGACGTTAATACCCAAAGTTGATCACTGCTGTCTTTCGGACTGATCACCTATACAAATCAAATCACAAAATCAAATTACAAAACATCCAATCTTCAATGATTTTATAATTAATTGATGCCGAATAAATTACCTTTAATCCAGACGCAAATTGCAAGGTATCAGAATTGACGACGATTTTTTGAATCGAATTTCCACCATAATGGGGAAATTTGTTGATATTCCAACAACCGATAGCCAAATCACTCATAAGTCCAAAAAACAATATTCCATTTCTGTCCATGTCTTCCGGTGCTGACTGAGAACTTCTGACTTGTTCGAATGTATGAAATTCAGAACCAGCTGCTTCTGAATCGTGTTCAAAAAGTGTATCATTCCTAAAATCACAAACAAATTAGCGTACAAGGAAAAAAAAAACTTTAGAAAAATTACCATCTTTCCGGAAAATCTTTACAACCGTTTTAGGGAAAAATAATGTCTTTCCTAATATAAAGTTTCAACAAGATAGCAAATTTTAACAAAATAGATGGTAATTTTCCAGCCAGGGAAAGTATATCCGCACATTACCAACAAAGATAGTAATTTTTATTTGCTTCTTTTTCTCAGTGTATCAAATCAAAATCATATCATCTTCACCTTATAACCGACGTTGATACCCAACCTTCTGCAACACTGGCCAACGAATGGAAGAACAACGTTCTGTCGCCAGAATTGTTTGGCGGGCTCAAGGCCAATCCCAAAATGCCGTCCATCAAATCAAAACTGTCCCCTTTGATGTTAAAAGTGCCAAAAGTTGGGTAAGGATAAAAGTATTTGTTCTCGATCTTCCAAGATTTTCCTCGCCGATGATCGTAGACTATCAGGGCAAATCCAGTGACGTCGGCGATGTAAACGAAAGCATCCTGACATTTCCGGTCGTGATAGGAATTCGTCGATGGAATATCAACGGCGGGCGTCACGAAAAGAGAGTCGTCCTTGTACTGATCACTGGGAAATTTATATCTGCTTAAGAGTCTGTCGCTCTCCAAAGAGAAACTCAACAACTGGGGAGGACAGACCTGATGTTCTTCAACCTTACCAGTGTCAAGGATCCAGATTCTTTTGCATGAATCAACCTTCCAAGAAAAGAAGTTATTTAATGCTTGCGAATAAAAAACAACTTACGGTTTTTCTCAAGATTGTGATTGTCAACCTTCGGCTTTAATTGTTCGGCTTTAGTTGATTATTATGGGAACTTGGAAATTGGTGAATTTGTGAGAGAATTTTGACAATATCATTTGAACTATTCACCTTAACTCTGTAGACGCTTGTTATTCCGTTGCAATTTGGTCCGAGTGTTGTGTTCTGTTTGTTCCATTCCCAGTTGGGATATGGAGCAATAATTGGATCACCAGTCGGCGATAATTTATCAGTTACGTATCCTATAGTCACTGGTACTCCCGGTTGAAACCGTGGTATCGTTATAAAAACTTTGGGCTTTCCTAAAGCTACGAGTTCAAACTCATAAGTATTTAAATTGAAATGATAATCACTGAAAAATAAAATAAAAAAGGGTTTGAAAAAGATACCTCTGTGATAAACGTCTACATCTATAGGAACAGGAGCTCCTGGAATAAATTCCTCATTTCTAATGGCACTGTCTTTGGCTTGAAGGGTAGGAAAATCAAACTCCAGCGACTTCCAGGTATAAATCATTTTCATTCGCTTGTCCGCGAAGGTCACTTGTGACCTTACCAAGTAAAAGAGATAAAAGAGACATAAAAGGTGATTCCATTTTGATTGTATTCTCATATTTTGATTCTGAAAATGAAAATAAAAACGTTTGATACATTTATTAAGACTTTGTTACTGCAACTTATTTAACTGGAAATTGGCTCTTTGTAAATTAACATATCTAGTAATTTCTTAGATGATGAAGAGTCAATATATTTAAAATGTCAGCTTACTCGAGGCATGATAAAACTGCAAATAAATGTCAACTGTTCAAAGTTTATTATAGTGACTGGTTCCTATTCGTAGTAAAAAATAATCTATTTCATATTGATGACTTCATTGCACGTAAGATCGTATAAATATATTTTAAATTAAATGATTGAGCATTTCTGTGATTAATTTAGTAAAGATGTTTAATTTGGTAGAACGGTTTTATTTTTCAACATTAAGTTCGACCAGATAAGGCAATGGCAAATTAAATCCACGAGCGTGTTAAATATAAGATAAAATAAAAGCAGACTTTATGATTTTATTGAACTTAGCAATCATTTGATAAGTTTTGAAATTTTACAGAATGCCATCGAAACTTTTACGTAAACATATTAGATGACTATTTTCTGTACCCTTGACACGATATAATTGTCTGATAGAAATATCGTTTCCAATAATACAGTTCGTTTAATTATTTAAATCGCATTTCTGTTTATTTTACAAATTTATCACATTTTCTAATGATTCTGAAAAAAAATTTTATTTATTTTTTTTTATAGATTATTTCGTAATATTAAAATGAAACATTATGCGAAGTTGCAGGTTGCATCAGAAGGCAATGAAAAATTGAAGACAAAGTGTATAAAAGGTCCATTTTTTCAAGGTCTCATACTGGTTATACTACCATCATTATGTAAATGTATAAAATCTTTATGAAATAAGGCTTAAAGGATTAAAACAGAAATTATACTTATGAAAATGAAGATTTACAAAATAGTAACAGAAACTTAAAAAAAAAAATTATCTAAAACTTCAAAGTAATTTCGTAGTTAAAGAATATTACGAATTGCAAAATGTTGCGCATCACCATAAATATTCTCTTGTAAATTTCCTGGTAGACTATTTCGTGGTGCAATTTAATCAATTATAATAATTTTCTACCGTAACACCTTAATTGCAATGCCTTCTGGTAAGAAAATACTTCACAATGTCTTGTATTTTACTTGTACACAAAGTTACATTTTATTTTTAATTAGTATCATTACTGTTATAAAAAACAAAATTATAATTATATTTATTCTATAATTTATATTAAAATCAACTTAATGCAGTTTATTTAAAACTATATTGATAATCAAATAATGACATCGTAAGAATTGAACAAAAACAAAATTATTATTCTTCTCTTTACTTTTTTGTGTTTAAAATAAAAAGAAACGATTATATTTCATTACAATTAATTTACATTTTTCTGCAAAAATTCCAAAGTCTTTTTCCTATTATAATGAGGAAATATTAATTAAGAAACTAGTGTCTTCTGATATTAGAATATTACATGTTCTGCATAAATCAAATTTTTAAATCTGAATAAAACTCGATCATCATATTTTAATTTCTTAAAGATCACTCGATTCCAAAAAAACTTTTCTTCAGAAGTCAATGGAAAATTATGAATATCATTTCCATCAATATTGTTAGACTCACTTTTTTTTTTTTTGTACACAATTACTATTTAAATTACACTTTCACTGACGCGGGTATTTGATGCGCAAAATTCAGGTTCTTCCGGAGTTGTTTTTTTATCATCGACAGTCTTTCATAACACTTCTTAACACTCTTAACCGAATGACAAACCACTCCAAACCGTTTTGCGCGATTGATCTAAACGCTAAGATAGCCGAGGATCGACTGTACTTTTTCTTTTCGCTGGTAGTCAGGGATTTGTATGAACGCCGATCAAATCTTACACTAAACCATCGAATGTTTCGTGCTTTTTATTTATCATCAAGTACTCCCTGTTTCGAGTTTTTTTTTTTTTTTTTTTTTTTTTTTTTTTTGCCAAGGGTCCTGATTATAGACACGCCCCTACGTGGCATTGACGCCGTTGCAGGATTATGCTCAAGAACGTGAATTATGAATTTTCAAGTATGGCTCTTGCTTACTGCCGGGAAATTGCCGCCGATATCGCGGCCTAAGCAGGAAGATACAGAGATTAACTCAGTCGTTACGGGACTTTGGGAATTAAGATCAGAACCTTTTTTTTTTTATTCTTCCTTTAGTTTCCTCTATCTTCTTCTAACTATTTAGACTTAACCAATGGTCTTTTAAAAGATCACCATTTTTTCTCGATCTAAAACTTCCAAACTTTTGTTTTAAAGATCATTTTGAATAACAAAATTTCTTATTCAATTAAAAATGAAATCGATGGAGATTTGTGAAATCTATTTAAAAACTGATTTTGATTTATTACAAAATACATCCGAATATTTATTCCTTTCTTTTTTATTTTTTTGTTGAAAATAAATAATTGCTTTTTTGCAATCATGAGATTTTTGCGAATTGATTATGAAAGGCAGCATTTGAATAATGTAGATTACGTATGAATTTTTGTCGACACAAGAAAGTTAAATCTATTTTAAAAAAAGGACGGACGTATATAGTTATATCCGAGCGCATTTTAATCTCGGATTGTGCATGCGACCGACCGGTAGAGCCGCTTCGAGGATTAGGATTAAATCAAAATCCAGCCTCGCCAGGCAATACGATACCCAACACGCAACGGTTGCACAGCACACGCGTATATGGTATTTATTCGATGATTTTGATCAAAGAGCTGATGGATGATCAAACTGCGACTGATTCCAATTCGTTTTATGTGACTACTGTGAAGTATGTAATGTTACTGTGAAACAGGGAAATATTGGATGATGATGATAAGCTCGTGATTAATTGATTACCTTTCAACGAATGTTCCACGAAAATTTGAAATATTATTCATTTAATAGAACAAATGTGTTTTCGAGGCTCATTTTAGATATTTTAGTTACCTGGTAAATTTTTATTACGCAAAATACAAGGCTTTCGGTGTATAAATATTGTACACTTTTAATTAATGAAATGCACGAAATTTATATGCCGTTAAAAGCCATGTTAATTATTTCATGTTAATTCAATTCCGATATTACGAATATTTTCGTTCACTTTTTATAGACTTTATACAAAGGAGTTTTTTTTTCAACATTTCATGATAAATTGAAAAATTCATCGTCGTTCATTTACGTCGATTAGTTTTGTAAAGTATACTAGAAGGAATACACGATTCGGCGAACGGTTTTTTAAAGTTGCACCTTCTGCAGTGAACCAAAAAGTTCGCCTGAATCTAGTAATCATGGCTGAACATGCAGTTTGTCAAGCGTTGATAATCTTTTGTCAGTAAATTGCATGTTCCATTAATAATACACTCACATCTCTTGTCAGCGTTGCTAATAATATTGCTAACTTTACTACGTACTTTCCTTATGTGAAAAACTGATTTATTTTATATCTCCCGTGCATTATCCTTGTTTAAAAACGGTTGTTCAGTTAGCTACATTTACAATAATGTAGGAACATCCTTTTTGCAAAAGACAAATTGTAATATATTGTCATGCAAAATATACAATATAATGCAAATTGATTAATATACTTGATTTCTCAATTTTCATTGATTATCCCAAGTACACGGAGAAAAAAATGCTTTAGAAAAATTACCACTTTTGTTGGTAAAGTGCAGATATACTTTTCTAATATAAAGTATCAACAAGCTGAGAAATTTTAACAATAAAGATCGTAATTTTTCAGCCAGGGAAAGTATATCCGCACATTACCAACAAAGATAGTAATTTTTATTTGTTTCTTTTCGTCAGTATAGTATTTAGTACCAAAACTGAAATAAGGAACATCTTGAAATTAGGATGTTTCCTTTATCGGAAGAGATGTTTTCACGAAAGTGAAATAAGCGTGTCAAAGTGCGCGTGGATGAGTGACATTGTATGACGGGTCGCTTTCAAATGAAATGGCTGATGATCGAAGAGGGTGGTTTTAGGGCAGATGGGAAATCTGGGGTCCAAGAAGTCGGAAAATCAACGACGTCGGAGCGATGACACGAGCGTTATTCTTCGGCGCGCATCGAACTACTTTCATCCATCATTCTTGAGCTCGTCTATACAACACAGGAAGCCTTGTCGGATGGTTTCACCCTCGCGCGGGCCTTCTTTCAACCCCCCTACCTGAAAATCGTGCGTCTCCGCCTCCCCAATTATCCTACTCTCCTGGGACAGAGAGGTCACACGGTAGCCTTACCCACATTCCCATGGGATGTTCCTCGAGTAACGACAATCGGCTTATCCGCAGCATCCAAAGCGTCCACGTGCCGCGTCGAAAGGATATCCGGCAGGCGTTTGTCAATGGTGCGCGCGATTTAGAAGGGATATACGCATGGCGAAATAACAGGAATGCAGCACGCGACGCCGCGCGCCGCCTCGAAACACGGTTAAGAATGTGTGCGGAGTCCTGACGCGACTCGAGGAGTTTCAGGACTCATACAGTCCTGGTAGGAAAACCCCCGGGAAATCTCGTCAAATCCTGAGCATCATCGGCAATTATTGCTGCCGCGATATTCGGGGATACGTTGCTCGCTCCTTTCTTTCGTCCAGAAACATTTTTCCTGATTAATACGATCATTTTCAAAACAAGGAAGTCGTTCGGTAAAGTTTTTCGGTTGAATTTTGTTCCGCTCGTAACTAAAATAAAATATTGAATCAACTTGAAAAACAATGTTGAAGTTATTTTTCAAAGGGTGGAAAAATGTCACCGTTGAAATTAAATAAAAATACACTCTGCTTGATACCGTTCCATTCCATTGTTTAAATGTAGTTTCTTTGACAAAGTAAATTCAACTTTGTTTTGTCAATTTCATGAAAATGTTTTATTTGTTCCAGTGTGGCTGGAAGAGTTTAATTTTGTAACACACTTTTGTAACAATTTACTAAAGCAAATCAATTGTCGGTTTCTGCAATTTTGCAGACTTTAGTAGACTCATTGGCAAACATTTTTTTTTAACTTAATTTTACTTAAGGATAGCCAATCGAAGGGTTAAGGATCATTAAAAAAGATCTTCTTTCCCGACTTTCAATTAATTCATTATAATTTTTGATTGATATTTTAATATAATTCTTAATTAAAATTATTATACATGATAAAATAATAATTTAATTTTAATAATTATTAATGCTCGATGAATTAATAACGAATTAAAATTGCCTACCGAATACGTCCGAAAAAAAAAAACTAGCATTTAAAGTAATCAATAAGCCATTATTATATGATTAATTGATTAATAATAATCCCACAACAATGATCGCCTAATTATTAGTTTATTATTAATCTGCTAATCATGTAACGATGAATTATTAATTGCGTTAAATCCTATAATCATCTCTTCGTCTATTTTTGCCATTTTTTATTTCATATTATTGCTACTGCTGTTAATCTTATTATTAAACGTTATTTATGAATGTCTTAAATTAGATGAATAATTGATTTTATCAACCTTTTCATGACGTATTACATTAAGCGCCAGTATCGATAAATAGATTTTAAACGAGTATTAAGTAATTTTATTGTAAAACGATCCACACGAAATTATCTATAAATATTTCAATC
Organism: Probaryconus sp. ZL-2020; assembly: GCA_022817065.1. Lineage (NCBI taxonomy): Eukaryota > Metazoa > Arthropoda > Insecta > Hymenoptera > Scelionidae > Probaryconus > Probaryconus sp. ZL-2020. Next base: position 8,870 of record JABFQA010002480.1, read on the forward strand.
ACAAGTACGTCATCTCCTTCTTTGATCGGTAAAAAAGTAATAAAATAATATCTTATTACATTTCAATAAATGTAATATTACGTTTTCTACTAAACAGAGAGAGAAAAAAAAAAAAAAAAAAAAAAAAAAAGAAGAGAACGGAAAACCGGTAAAAACGGAAAATTGATATTTTTTTTTCTGTCAACGTCGAGCGGGATAAGTTATGTATCGTTCCGAAGAGCAGTAACCCGCTCTGATATTGATCATACGGAGCGAGAGGAACTCGTAGGGAGATGAGTACCCACACTACAGGTCCTTTTTTTTCGAAACATTGTGCGTAAACAACTAGCAGGATAACATACGCATCCCACAGGACACCTCGGGTCCCTCGGGAAGCGAGGTTGCACGCATTCTGCGTGCATGTTGCGTGCAGCCGAGTGCCGGCGTGCTGTTCTCCTGATCGCAGGGGTCCTACAAAAGCCCTTATTTGGGTCACGAGCCATTGTCAAAATCTAAGCGCACGGCTAACCTGTCGTCCCCTTCTGTTGCCCGCGTCGCAAAAATAATCTGTCAGGTATCGAATAAAGGACTCGATTTGCATAATTCGGTGGCTTTTCGACTGGCGCGCGTGGGCGTCAGTCGGTGGGACGAAACGACTCCTACTCTCCTGATAAAGAAGACGTCTAGTAGGCCTACAAATCATCCGTCCGCGTCGGATAGATTATTCTACCCTCTCAATGGGAACTATCTCTACGATTTCATCGTGGCTTTCTGTTACGTAATATCACTTCGCTGACGTCACCGTTTCGACGAACAAACGTCTGAAGTGTTACGTATCAAATTTTCAATGGTTTCGAGTTCACGGTTTCTTGTTTTTTTTTGTGGAGATTTTATTGCAAATATTTTTCTCGTGGTGAAGTTTATAAATTTTCATTAGGATTTTTAATTACTTCAAAATGATTGAAGTGATTGATGTAAATGTTCATTGAAACATTGAATAATAAAATGTTTAAATTTTGAATGTTTGAGAATTGAGTTATTTGAAAAATTGCAAAAGTGAAACGAATTTGAAAGCTTCCTAAAGAAATCTTAAAAAACAAATTTCGGTTTAAATTGTTTGTTTGTTTCCTTGAATAAAGTAAATTCTAAAATAAAGTTAAATGAAGAAAGAAAGTTGTACAGACGATAAATCGCGTTTGAGAATGATTTTCTCGCACCCTTTCGAAAGTTCAAGGCGAATGTTTGTTTTGAAGCTCGGAATTCCTGACCTAGGACAGGGACGCAATGTGTTCCAGGTTACACACGGCCGGAGATAAGTGTAGATAAAAAAGGATAGTAGCTGACCCTTGATTATCAGGATCGCAGGATCCGTCGCCAAGGACGTCATAATGTAACCCCAGGAAAGGATAATTGAACTGCTTTCATTGAGTAGTTGATAGAAATCCCTTCGAATCAGGGCGACATATCCTGCGAAGGACAAAATCCGACGACTTCCTCCGATTCTGGTTTTCTAATCTTTGGATTCTCTCTTTATCCCAAGATTCGTCTTCGAGGTAAACAACGACTGTTTGCAACTCCTTCTATTTGGGTCAAGCTCGCGCCTGGAGATATATCTCGACGGAATAGCTATTCTTTATTTCGCCTGTTTCGTGGCTCTGCGTCGTACAGCTTGTATATCAGCTAGACGGGGATTTTAAATGCTTCTGTTATCCTGGCACTTAGGGCCGCGGAGAATGCAACTCAATGTTAAATTCAGAAAAAAATATCGCGTTCATCCGAATACATTTTCATGACACTTTACGTTTTTGAAAACTTTCATTTAACATTCATAATTAGCCAAACCTATATTAATGAAAAAAAAAATGTATATACATTTTTAATTAAAAAAATGTTATCTAGTAACTGCTTTCCCGTATTGATGGGGATTATATTGAAAATTTTGTTGAAACCTGTTTATTATGAATTTAAAAAAGTATTTGCTAATTTGAAGGAGAACTACTTTGAACGTTAGCAAAATCAAAGTTATATGTTTGTAATAGAATAATAGCATTTTGAAAATTTTAATTATTTAAAATAAACTTCGATTAAAAACGATAAGCGTTATGTTGACATTTAATTTTTATTCATATATGTGTATTACATCGATCGATCGTTCCGTATATATTGTTGATAAAAATGATTTTCAAAAAATAAAACGTCATTTAGATGAAATATTTTGACTGAGCTTTTTTGTGCATCATACGAAAAATATTTCGTTTTTTTTTTTCAATTATTTGAATGGAAAAAATTGGGCAACGCAAATAAATAAATTCTCCATTTCGCATAAATTTATGTTGTATT
>JABFQA010002481.1:0-11188 GCA_022817065.1 Probaryconus sp. ZL-2020
ACAAAAAAAAAAAAAAAAAAAAAAATAGAAATATTTAGCAATTCGGAAAAGACGTGAAAAATCCTGATCCAAAAAGTTTTCAGACCATTTCCCAATCCAATCAGTTTGCAACAAAATATTTTCACTTTATACATCAAAAGTAATAAATAAAAAAAAAAATAGAAAAGAAAATACAACCTGTAGAAAAGTGAGCAGAGTTTATCAAAATGTCCGTCTCGAGAGACTTTGAACTGTTCAGTTCACTTGTAAGTAACAAGAAGAAAGTAAAAATTACATCGATACCATCATCCCGAAGAAATCCTGAACCTTTGATGGCGTTTAAATGTTTCAAAAAAAAAAAAAAAAAAAAAAAAAAATAGCCTCCAATATCGGCGAATTGCGGATAAACATTTACATCGTCGGGCGAATCGATGTCTGTATACAACTCGAAAGGAACACTCGAGTGGAATATTATTTTCCATGTTTAAACTTTCTTGATAGCCCCTACTTTGTGTGCTTACCTTTTTCGCGTATTCCCTGTTTGTTGAACATGAAATATCTAAGCGATATTGAAAGGAGCAACTTTCCTTTGAACGTGAAATCGATTTACCGATTGTCGGGGGAGGGGGGGGAGGGGGGGGGAAACCGGCTGAGGAATATTTTATGGGCGCGTGTAATGCGTGAAATGCGCGTGGCCGAACCGAGTATCATCGCTTCCTCTTGCACTTTGGAATTCCTAGGCGACTGCAAAATGAATTTTGAGCGGCGTATTACAGTGCACTTTAAATACGTATGCGAGAGAGTGAAACCAATCGCATTAAAGCAAAACCGTAAATATTTTTACGCGTGCACGCGTTTACCGCTTCCATCGAGATGCAACGCTCTGCGAATTCCGAGTGAAAAATTCATTTCGTTTTGCGTTACTTTACGTTACGTTATTATATTAAATTATATTAAAATGAAATGTAATAAGGTTTAAGCAGCAACATAAGTAAGTTCCTGTCACATAGTCGTATAATGAGTTTTTACGGAATGGTAAACTCCGTTACATAATTAACAGATTGTACACAAACGAGGAGACATTTGAAAGAAAGTGACGCGCACGAAGGCACGCAAATGTGAAATGTTATTCTTGTCATGAAGCTTTATTTCATACTGAGTGCTTGTTGTAAAACGGACGACAAACGAAATATTTTCCTTCCTTTAGTTACACTTTGTATTATATTTTTCAAATTTTCACATCGTTTAAAATTGCATAAAATTATTGATAACAATTTCTACTTTCTGTTTCAGGTGAGTGGAAAAACGTGATTTTTTTTTTTTTTTCGTTACTTCGATCCAATCGGCGGTAAGTTTTTAATATCACGATTAAGACATTTTAAGAAATAACAGTGAAAGATATTCGAGTGAGAAAGAAATAAGAAATAGCCGTCGCGTATCACTCGAAAACATACCATAAAGGATGATCTTATTTATCTCATATAATATATTTCTCAATCAATGTCCAAAGTAAAGCTAAACTTTGGTTATACGTGTTAACGAGCTATCGATCCCCAGTTAAGTTAACGAGTTCGAGTCAGCGACTTCGGGCGATTCCCGAAGATCTCCCGCGGCGACGCGCGTAAATCTCATTCCTCGGTGCCTGGAGAATTTGAGAGCTCGTCCCGAGCACGAAATAACACCTCTCTTTGTAGCGCTCGAGAAGCGCCACCCATAAATTGCGAAGCGACCGAAGAAGCGGTTCCGCAGCGACTACGGCTCCGGCTCTGACTCCGGCCACCCGGGACGAACTCTTGCATTCGAATTCAGTATTCGCGTACCCGCGCTAATGGCATAAGCTCAGAGTACCTAACAGAGACAAAAGACAGGTCCAGACAAAGAGGACCACGTCCAAAGGAGAAAACAAAAACCAAAAAAAAAAAGAAAAAAAAAAAAGAAGACCGAATAACGCGTGTCCAAAACAAGACTGAGCCGAAACTCCTAACTCCCTGGGAAAACAATCTCTTTAATTTTGCTAAATCTTAATCAAAGTCTTTTTAAGGGGATTCGTTACTTAGTTCATCTATCTCTCTCTCCTACAATTTAGTGTCTTTTGTGTTGAAATTGTTAACAGAATTAAATTTTGAAAAATGGGCGACGTTAAGCTATTCTTTATATATATGGGAGAATACTCTGAAAAAAAATTTATTAACAATTTAAAATGAACTAAAAAGTACGAGAGGAAAAGAAGAACCAAGTGAGTAATTTTGAAAATCTGTAAAATATTTGGACGGTAAAATAAAAAGTAACTGATAATGAGCAAAATCCCATTTAATTAAATGATTCCAAAAATATCTTTGTATAAACAGCATAGAGACAATGACATTGAGAATAAGAGACAGAGAGGGACGGAATGAGAATAGAATAAGGAAAGAGCAGTTGTGTCCAGATTGGATTGCAGGACCCCGTCGCCCACGCTAACATACCGATCAAGGGCCTTTTAACCCCATTGGCACGGCTCTCGTCTTCTTCTTTTACACTATCTCGGCGTCTTTTATCGCTATATCTAGTTTTTCATCACTCCGGCCTTTTCAAACGAGGACTGCTCCGAGAGTCGCGGTTGGAAAGGCTGGCATTTTAGTGCTCGTGTTTCGGGGAAGACATTGCGGGATTGCAAATGACACGGTGCCTATCGTGTTGGCTTTATTATGAATGATAAGAATGCGCATGTACAGTAAACTCTTGCTTATCGCAACAAGATGGGAACTCCGCAACTCGGTTGTTCCCACTCTGTAGTACAAACTTGGGATAGAGCTCGGGTAATATGGGATACGGTCTCGCCAGCAATCACTCATTCTCTCGCAGATCTTTGTGTTGGAAGATAAAGGATGGTATCGCACTCAGTGAGATTGCGAAAGAGAATTTTAATACACTTGTTACAACAAATTTGTCACTCGTCTAGGTTCGTTTCAGAAACTTTACAGCCCGTTTTCGGGGTAAGATAATCAACAATTTTTTTGCACTTGGATCAGAGGAGATAAGATTCCTTCGAATTTCAGGTTTGATAAAGTTGGACCACATAAAGATGATGCATTGTATTTAAATAGGGATGCTGTCACTTGGGTGGTCCGATGATCGTCCAATTTCTCCGACGCTAAATTTGTCGTGTCATTTGTTTGTATTAACAATAATTAGAAAAGCTTTAAAATATTAGTAGTTTCTTTTCGACGTTCTTTTAAAGTACACTATTATCATCATCATCATTATTATTGCCATGATATTTCGCAACATTTTCGAATGACGCATTGAGAGTCAACTCAAGGCTCTTCGAAAACACGCGCTAACTCTAACTTTGGAATAACAGTAAAATATGAATCCTATCCAAATAGCATTGGCTCGCACACCGACGCACACCGATCACGATTAACTTCATCTAGCAACGAACGACTCAGCCCGAAAGCATTATAATTCTGAGAAATTCGCGAGACACGTTGTGTTCCCACTCGGCTTTTTCTTCTTCTTCTTCTCCTCTTCTGAAAAATCAAAAAAGCATGACACAACAACAACGTCGACCGAAACATAAACATTGCACAACCAACGACCAAAGACGGTTAGCGTGTTGGAATCGCCGATTATATTCTTCCACATAGTATCTTTAATGCGATTTTTTTGTATCGTAATTTATCAGCCGCGCTATGACAATTGAATAAACCGAAAATGAGACGAGAAGAGAATAACCGAAGATGAGAGCAAAAGAGAGAAAACAAAAAAAAAAAAAAAAAAAAAAAAAAAAAAAAGAAACAAGAAAGAAAAAAAAAAAAAAAGAAAAGAAGTTCGCTTATCTTCTATCTGCGATACTCCTTTTTTATCTAATAAAATGCGTTGATACACGGCGTCGTCTTGGTTCCCCAAAGCTTCGCTATTCTTTCATTTCGTTCCTTCGTTCGTTGCTTCGTTTATTTATTCTTTAGTCTTTTTTTATTGTCTCGGGCGCTCGCCTCTTTTTCTCACGATTCGAAGGCGCACGTAACACCTTCATTGGAATTGTAGAAGACGCCGAAGAAAGCACGATACCACCCAGAATCATGTCGGGTTTGATAAAGAAGTCGTCTGTGTTGAACCACCTACGCGAGTCCATCGCCCTCGCAAGTCGGTTCGGTGCTCGCGCGGATTCTTGAAAATCAGAAATGTCGCCGCCGCCAACCGCAACCTCCTTCGGAGTAACATTTTTCAAAAGCAATTTTGCACTTTGCATTTTACTGTGCATCGTCAAATAAGATAATATATTGTGTTTATAACCTAAGCAAAAATTTTAAAGTCAATTCGACGCCGAGAATTTATGGCACTTACAGCCACCACCTACACATGATTTTCCTAACCGATAGAAAACGGTCTTACTAACCGATAGAAAATGATTCCGGCGTTCTAGCGCTGTGTTGCGTTTTGAATAATGTAACGAATTTATTCGTTCGCGCAGTTATGAATACCTGAGTAAGTTTACTTCAAGGGGTAGCTTTCATCTAATTTGGACGAAGAGGGCGATGTGATTGAGGGAGACGGGGGTGAGTTTATTCCAAAGCTACAGCTGCTGTGTTGAATTTTATTCGATCTATTGTTATGAAATGCAATTTTCCAACTTCCTGAGTTATCATTAAAATAAATTTTCAAGAGGGAAATTTTGTTTCCCTGTGTTTCTGCCTTTTTAAATAATTTCTCTTATATATATATTTTTTTTTTTTCATTATTTTATATTAATGTAAATTTTGAAAAAAAATATTGGCATAGAAATGTCGATTTTGAATTACGGTCCTTTTTATAAAAGCAGATAAATTAAGAATTTGGTTATGAAGAGAGATCTATCTAACGGTTCGTCGGAATAAGTAATAGAAACGTCACAAGCACAACTTTAGATAGTGCATACGTTTTCGTCGAACGGCAGAGACGATCCAAACTTTCCGAGCCCGTCCAAGCGAGTTAATTTTTGCATCATTTAAATAAAAACTTTCGCAGCGATTATACAAATGAACTGTTCTATTTAAATGGAACTGGAGCGCCGCTTTGTGCGAATTAATCACTATGTATTTAAAGAAATAATCCCAAGATTGATTGAAAATCTTGAGAAATTTTAATCACGAGGCAATATAAAACCTCGAATTAAATCAAAATTAAATTATAACTCACTTCTTTATATCTGTGACACTTTTATTCTCAACGATATTTCGTGAACACACAAAAATTCGGTTATCCAAATTGTTAAACGATTTTGAAACTTGAACAAAGTGTCCCCCCACTTTGTGGGTTAATTTTTAAGAGTACAATATAAATCCCGATTCAATGCACAATTTATAAGGACAGACGTTAAAGGATTGGAATATTTTTTCCACTTTAAAGCAGTGGATTATTGATCAGTGAGGCAATACTCGTTCTTCGCCACTGCATCAGCTAACGCGAGACACTCGACAAGAACAAGCCATACCATTCCGCTCTTAGCGCGAGCTGTTATCTTGTTCTTTTCTATCGAACGATTTCTTTTATTTTCCCCAATTCATCGTTCTTTTCTCCCTTGTTTTCTCACCTGGCTCGTTTGCACTATTTCTCCCGATCTTATTGCCTCTTATAAATTTCATTGGAATTGGGGCTTTTTCGCTGACGATTTGTTTTTTCGTCATTGCAAAAAAGATATTGTAAATTAACTAGATACATATCGGGCCTCAATTATTTCTTCTCTGATTCTCTACGCATTTAACTGTTAAACATCTCGACATTTTAGAATTCTTTTTTCTTTGTGTGGGTGATTAGAAATGCAGAATTTTTTTTATTTTTATTTTGTTTGAAAACAATTTTTATATTTCATTACTTATTAACATACACTGAACAAAAATATTGAAGATACTAGCAAATGAATTTTGTAGTTCCTTTAACTAAAATTTAGTTGAATTGATTAATTATCAGTTGATTCAACTATATTTCAGCTATGTTTTTTTTTTTTTTTCCACTTTACAAATTCTTTAGAAATATAATTGTTTCGAGCAATGTAAGAGCGTGGGACAAACGATGTAAGGTTAACATTGTTGGGAAGCTGAAGATGTTTTCATGAATCCAATTGATCCGGATGACAATAAAGCAGGATATGAATATAGTTGTAGAGATTTACCGAATAGCGATAAACGAAAAAGGTTGATATTGTTGGTTGTAATAGGGATAAATGTTGGAGGATAAACGTAGGGGTGGGAGGGGGGGGGTGTGTGTATGTATCGGCTGGTCAGTCCTGTCGGAAAGTTTTTCACTTTACAAAGCCAGTGAGCCTTGAAATAACGTCCAGGATCGCCAGAACGAGAAGCGAACGGCGAACTGGCGACGGATCTCGGGGGATGACGACACGGCTCCTCCTAAATTCCAGCAGCCTGTGCTTTTCTACGACAAAAGCATTTCGTTTCTATACACTCTATTTTCGCTTGATAAAATGCACAAGTTTTGCTACGTCTGACAGCATAAATATTGTTTTGGAACTGCTTTTGCAGCCAGAGAACGTATAAGGACATATTCGGAACGGAGAAAATTGCACGAGAATACAATGTATCGTATGCACGCGGCCCACAAATCTCTTCAGCCTCGATAAAAGTGTCGCTCCGCCGATTCGCGCGAGACGTTTTCGATGTTTTAATATTTCATGCATTTCAGCTCACTTTCAAATGCTCTTTCCTTTTGCTTCGTGTGCTTTGAATAATTAATCCTTCCTACAGCGAAAATTTTACAATATGACAGATATTGTTTTTTTTATCGCGTTTCCAAGAACGCGATAAAATGTTCATTTTTCAACAATTTTCAACGTTCTGACGAAATAAATTTCAATCAACCCTAGAATTGTATGTCCCAGAAGACCCCTTCATGCAGTTCTAGAATTAAAGTTTATTAAAGTTTTGTTAAAAAATTGATTTCGCAAAATGATATTGACTTTTTGCTTTCTAAAGTGATAAACTGATATGTGTCTTTTTTTTCTTGTACAGATTTTGAAATTTGCACAAGAGATAAAGAGCAGATAATTGAAGAGATTTAAATACTTTCATAACTTCCTAAGCGTAAAAATGGTAATTTTCCCTGAAATATATTCCTGAAATCTATATTTAAGTCAAGTTAGAGACAAATTTTGCAAGTTCTTTTTAGGTGGTTTTACTTCTGAGTCTTTGTGAATGAATTATTCACTTCATATACAATCTAAAGATTTTGTCATTTATGTGAAAAAATGTGTGTGTTAAATTCTAATTGAGATAAATTAGAATGAAACGCGATTCATAATATATGAATGTCGAAATTTTAGGAAACGCGTATACACAATAAAATTATTATTATTTTTTAATTATACCTTAATTAAACTGGAAATCAGAAATAAGTAAATTATAAATGAATTATAATTTTCTTAACATTTTTTCGGGGATGAAATTGTATGAGTCGATGTAAATCGACAGATTTGTTTCAAAGAAACGTTTAGAAGATTTTTTCTGAAAATTATTTAATTTTATTTTTTCGAACCATTCAATATTCTGAAAGATTTGGAAATTTTATTTTTTATTTTCTATAAAATGAAATTAAATACTATATCTTATCTTCCGAGCATAATTATATTAATAATTAAAATGTCATTCACAATAAAACATTACAATTCTTCAGTTATTAAAAACAAACTGTATAAATTATGAATAAAGATAAAAATCGAATAAAAACAATAAGCTTCCGAGAGATAAAAGTCTGAGTTTAAAGACAGTACTTTAAAGGCACGGTTCGTTCGTTTTTGAAACGTCTGATTATTTTTTTCAATCCAATTAAGCCTCGCAATATAAAATACCTGGAAGATCAAAGGCGATAATAAAAATGGAGCAATAAAATGGCGTGGATTTGAAAATACTTGGTAATTGAAAACATAATTATTTCGGAAGTTTTTATGAATGGTCGATCAAGGGTTAATGGTGGCAGGTCAAATTGAAGAACATGTGGAGGTGTAGAACGAACTCTCGTACTCGTATATACGGAGTTAAAGACTGCGTCCATCTCTTCTCTTCTCTTCTCTTCTCTTTTCTCCTCTCCTCTGAGCTCGCTCGGCTCGGCTTGAGGCTGACCCGTGGGAGCCACGCGCCTGCCGCACGCCACTTCCCTCTCTCGCTCTCTCGCCTACCTCATCTCGCTCTTCTCCGGAACACAATCCTTCCTATTCACGAGCGAACCGAAGACCGAGCGAGCTTCGTTCCTCGCTAACTCCTCCAGACCCCAACGCCACGGTCGATACCGATGGCTAGACAGACGTAAGAAACATTTAGTCGAATTTAGCCAACTTGACATCATGTCCCACCAACTGCAATGACAAAAATGTGATTTAGAAACAATCCCTTTCCTTTCTCCTCTTTTTTTTTTTTTTTAGATTTATTGTTACAGTTCTATTTGTAAAGAAAATAATCATTTTCTCTGCTGACAACAATTCCAAGTTTTGTCGTTTTGTTTCTCAATATATGCATTTTCCCATTTCATAATCGAATCATCGATATTGGTTTCCTTGGATATCAGTATTTCGCATTGCTATGTTAACAAAGAAAAATAAATAAATAAATTCGAATGAAACTTTAAATTAAATTTTTTTTCTCTCGTCACTGTTTGTTTAGATGTTGTTTTTTTTTTTTCAGTATCAACAGACTTATTTAAAAAAAAGTCCGAAAAATTGTTTTTAAATTGTTATAACAAACGAGATAGAGAAATAGAGTAAAAAGGATTTTTAATTGAATTTTATGAATTCAATAATCGCTTAGATTACGTATCGTGTATTACGTATTAAATTAACTAAAGTTATAATTAATATTCACATTGTAACTATTTCATTTACCATTCACTTGAAATTTAATCCAAATGAAGTTGAAATGATTCAGATACGCTGTAACTTCGATATTATCTTTTTTATGAAGTTTGGTGCATCACACAAGGATCGTTTGCCTAAATGCAGCCCATTTCAAGCACGTGTGACCTAAACAATATTCCGTTAAAAGACAAGAACATTACGAACTTAAGTACGAATATATACACATACAATTTTAGCATCAGAGTATAGCAGTGTCTATAAAAAGCTGTTGTATCGACGTTTCTTTATCAATTAACCTCTGATATATGATATAAAAAAAAATGAATAAAATAAAATTTATAGAACTACGCTGAAGCTATTCATATCTATGGCTGCTTTCATCAATTTAATAGCCTATTTTAAAAAAAAAAAAAGTACAAAAAGCACGTTCACTACTAAACTAAGCGATTCGAAAGGGCAAGTTAATCGCTTCATTTCTACTAAAATGATTCAAGGTTAATGTTCTTTTGTTTCGCCGAACATCAAGAGGCTTGTGCAAAAATCTTTTAAATTGCTTTTCATTTAAACTTTTTTCCTTTTTTCCCCCTAAAAAGAAGATTTAAAAAACGATATCATCAGAAATTCTAGGAGATTCATTTTTTAACAATTTATTGGAAAAGAATATTTGTAACACGACGTGTTAACAATTGCGTGCAATTTGCATTTTGCTTAGAATGAACAGTTTATGTGTTTTGCTTCTACGTAAACAGTATCAACATAAGGATTTAATAACCGAACATTGATGTACGTAATGAAATGTAGAAGAGTATGATGCGAGCGCGCAAAACAAGCCAGGGATCAGGAGTCGAGTGGATATCCCTGCAGAGGCGGAGGGAAAGAGGCTTGAGCAAGGATGCGGTCGGGAAGGGTGGTGATTTACACGAGACACGAGTTTCTGGTGGTCTTTAGAGGGCTAAACGAGCGGGCCGACCTAATAACTTTAGAGCGAGGAAAGGTACTTCTGGCCGGATCTCCTCCGCTTCTCCTCGAATACAAAACCTAAGAGAACCTCGATGGCTCCGACAGCGTGTCGCTATTAAAGTTCCTCCCACTTCTTCTGCTTCTCGAAATACGACTTAGAACCTAAAAGAATGACCAATAAAACTCACGGTGTTGTTCGTATGATGTTTGTTCCCCGCGAGCTATTCGCCAAGTCTGTATTATGCAGTGGAGGAATATACTCTCACCGTGTCGTGCTTAAGAGCATAATCACCTAACCTGCCGCAATACATATTGGTTATGCGAACTGCTCGTAAATTGTATTGCTTGTGCATCTTGAAAATTATTGTTGGATTTGTTATTTCTTACTAACGAGTTTTCAGACGAGACAAAAGAACGCGAGGTATTTAGTTATCGTTAGTGAAATTTTAGGGTGTTCCATAAATTTTGGAAAACTATTGAAATCAAATTAAATGTTCTCTACAAATTTCTTTTCTTTTTTTCATTCTGAGGAGATGAATCCTTAAAAAAATTCTTCCACTAAACCACATTTTTCACCATTTCATTTAATTAATCCTGTGAAATTGAAAGAAAGAAAAGTTTAAAGGTAAGCAACATTTCATCTAGTTTCAATAAGAAGAGTTCTAACCATTGAAACAAAAATATGTCCCTTGAAAGCATCCTCATCCCGAATAATCGTTGATTAAGAAATTGAGATAGGGATATTTATGGCTTCAATATCTCTCGAGTTACTACTATCCTTCAGTAGTACTGAACGAGAGAAGAATCAAACGCAAGCAATCAAGTTTTGAGCCGTAACCATTCGTTCCCATAGGTTTTCGAATGAGCCTTCACTTATTCCAAGCGAGGCTGCACCTATAACACCGTCTCATATAATGTCCAGTCGTCTTTCCGTGTCGTCTCGAATCCACATCCCTTATGGAATTGGGGAAAAATTACGACTCCGCAAATGAAATCCCACAGCTAAATGGACGTCCTAGAGCCTTGAAATTGCAAGCGCCAGCTTGAAATACGAGTAGCGGCTAAACTACCAACCCCTTCTGTGTCATGCGAGCCTGAAAACTGATTCGAATGTTCGGGTTACATACGCGCGAGTCCCTTCGCTGCTTTTCCACTCTCGTCCGTTATAATTTGTTTTGCAGATTTGTTTTCGCAAAATTACTACTTTAGACAATGATATTTTTATTTACGCTTTTACCGCTTTATTTTATGCGTTTCCTGAACACGGTCCATTTGAATAACATTCGCGCAAACGTGGACGGTGTCTCCTTTTGTCGACGCAATTCTGTTTAACATCGTGTTTGTTTATTGTTCTTATGTTTTATTTATTATTCTACTTTTAATGTAAATCATTTTCATTCTTTCTTTTTTTTTTTTTTTTTTTTTTTT
>JABFQA010002482.1:0-11187 GCA_022817065.1 Probaryconus sp. ZL-2020
GGCCAACGTCACGGTTGCAGTCTTCATTTCCGGCAATTCTGTTTCGGGTTCAGATGAATATAATGGCTGTGAATTTAATTCCGTAAGCCAATGAGGCCCACACCACCAAAACGTGCTGCTCTGTATTTCCTCTACAGAGATCCCTCTTGAAAAAAGGTCCGCTGGATTTTCGGCGGATAGTACGTGGCCCCATACGGCGTTTTCCGTAGCTTCTTGAATTTTCGCGACATGATTAGCCACGAAAGTTTTCAGCAGGCGTGGTTCAGTTCGGATCCATCCTAAAACGATTGTGCTGTCACTCCATAGGTAAATCCCCTTCACTTTGTTTTCCATCGCCTTATTCATTTCTTGCATTAATGTTGCAAGCAAAAGCGATGCCTCAAGCTCCAGTCGAGGTAAAGAAATGTTCTTGATAGGAGCTACCTTTGATTTGGAGCATATCAAATGTGAAGTGATCGTTCCTTTGTGACTTGTGCTGACGGCGTACAGGCGGGCTTCAATAGCCTTCTCCGAGGCATCGCTAAACCCAAATATCTGGAAGCCTGTTCCGTCATCTTGTAGATTAATATTTCGTGGTATTCTCAATTGATTTAACTGTGGTAAGGACGTGTAATATTCTTCCCAACTGGTTTGAAGTTCTGACGTGAGGGGTTGATCCCAATCAAGTCCACTTATCCATAGCTGCTGCATTATAATTTTGCCTCTTATAAGTGCTGGTGCCAAGAGACCAAGAGGGTCAAAAATCTGGGAAATTTTTGATAAAACTTCTCTTTTCATGTTTCCAGCGTTTGGTGAAAGGATGACCTTGTATTGCAAAAGATCTAGTGCTGAATTCCAAACTAGTCCCAATGTTTTGCAGGTTTCCTCTTTATCCAGAATCATCAATTCTTGTGTATTTTGATGGTTGCTTATATTTTGCTAAATTCGTTTGTCATTCGATCGCCACTTTCTCAGTAGCATTTGGCCCTTTGAGAACAGTTCTAAGAGCTGCTGTTGCAGTTGTATCACCGTGGATAAGTTGTTGCCACCACTTATGCAGTCATCCATATAAAAATCTTTTCGAATTGCGTTAGCTGCTAAAGGATACTGGTGCTCATATCGATCAGCGAGTTCTCTCAGACACCTTATTGCATGATAAGGGGCTGAGGCTGTGCCGTATGTGACGGTGTTGAGCTGATAAACTCTTATTGTTGAGTCAGTGTCTTTCCTCCAGAGAATTTGCTGTAACGATCTATCATCAGGATGCACCCAGATCTGCCTGAACATTTTCTCGAGGTCTGCAGTAATTACGAACTTGTATGTCCTGAATCGAAGTACTATGTGAAATAATTCTCCTTGTAAGTTTGGTCCAGCAATCAATTTGTCGTTAAGTGATGTTCCGCGTGAAGTTTTTGCCGACGCGTCAAAAACTACACGCAACTTCGTTGTGGCGCTTTCTGCACGTAAGACTGCGTGATGTGGTATATAATACGTGTTTTAGTTTTCAACTACTTGTGAATCGTCAATCAGTGACATATGTCCGAGCCTTATGTATTCGTCCATGAAGCTGTAGTAGTCTATTTTTAACGTGGGCTGTTTTTCAAACCTTGTCTCCAATGATTCGAATCTTCTTCGAGCTTGTGCTAGTGATTCACCCAAAATGATTTCTGGTCGGATCGGCAAACGAACGATGAATCTACCTGTTGAATCTGTTGTGATCGTATTCGAAAATTGCTCTTCACAGAGAATTTCTTCCTTTGTATAATGCTGCGTTTCAGGGCAGCAATTGCGTTAAAGCAATTGCTTTAACGCTTTAACGCGTATTGCGTTAAAGCAATACGTTTGTATTGCTTCCTGCTTCCAGAATTTTTCCAATTGCTGAGATAGATCTTTGTTTGTGACGGCAAGACACGTAGGCATCGAACAATTTGTCTGAATTGGTACTTCTCCAAGAATCCATCCTAATTTGGTGTTTTGCAATGCTGGCTGTCCTTTTATTCTGTTCCTGGGATGTCCAATAATTATTTTCCAATATGTACCAGCTCCAATCAGAAGATCGATAGTTCCTGGTTCGTTGAAGGTAGGATCCGCCAGTTCAATGTTTTGTGGTAAGATCATTCCTTTTATGTCAACTCTTGTCTGAGGTAAGATTTCTGTGATAGACGGCAAAACGAGGCATTCAAGTTCGCTTTCAAATTGACTATGTTTTGATGAGAGTTGTATTCTAGTAACTCCTGCTGCATCCACTCGAGTTCCATCTACTCCATAAATTTCTAGATTCTTCCTTATGCATTTCAATCCAAGCTGTTTGCTCAAGTTTGCTGAAATCAGGTTTGATTGCGACCCCGAATCCAATAAAGCTCTACAGGTAACCTCTTTACCCTGATGGTCCTTGATGTAAACTAGCGCTGTCGATAAATGAACCTGTGATCTTCCTCCTTTAGCCAAGTTCATACTCAACAGAGCTGATGAGTCTGAGGATTGTGTGCAATGATTGACCGAACTTGTCTTCTTTTCCACGTCTTTTGCTACTTCTTCATCCTTGTGTATTATTGTGTTATGAGGCTGGTTGTACTTCTTGCATCTGGATCCTTTGCACTCTTTCACCTTATGCCCGAGCCTCAGGCAGTTCAGGCAATTCTTCTTTACCATCAAAAGTCTTCTTCTTTCGTCAGGTGTTAATTTCAGTAATTCCCTGCACTGAAAAACAGGATGACCTTCTCCATACAAATTGCATTCGGATGATGTTGCTGCCATCACAACTTTCTTGTCCTTCTTCTTTTCTTTTTGTGTGTCCTTTTGAGGGGCTGTGTTTGTAGTCTTCGCTTTATTTTGGTTAATTATTCGCGAGGCTTGACTTCTTTCCGCCAGAAATTTTGTAAATTCCTCCAACGTTGGCATGTTCGATGATGTTTTGTCCTTGACGATTTCTTGCCAGTCTCGTAACTTCGTGTAATCCAACTTTCTTTTGGCTAAATGTATGACTATGGTACTCCATTGTTCCACAGGTTGATTAAGTGACTTTAGTGCGGAAATATTAGTTTGGATGTGCCAATTTAGCTTTCTCAAAGAATCGGATTTATGATCCTTTGCGATATCAGGAAACTTAAAAAGTTCATCCAAATGTGTTTCTATTATCATCATGTGGTTATCATAGATATTTTTCAAAAGGTTCCAGGCATTGACATAATTCTCGTTGCTGACAGTAATTCCTTCTACAACCTTCCTAGCTTCACCTTGTAACACGCCAATCAAATACTGATGTTTTTGAACGTTTGTCAAATGTACATCGTCATGAATAGTGGATTCAATCTGTTTTTGAAGAACAGCCATTTTGTGTATTGTCCATCAAACTCTGGAAGTTTTATCTGTGGGAGCTTTGGATGATTCCTGCGACCTTGAAACAAATCTGGTCCCTCAGGTATTGAATTGTTAGCTGAACCTTGAATGTTTAGTGTTGGTTGGACTTGTTCTGTTTGGTGCATTATTTCCCTAAGTGTTGCTGTAACCTCAAAATATTGTTCTTCAAAACGTTTCCGTTCCTCATCACAATCCTTGAAAAAGATTCTCTGTTCTTCTTCATCATCTGGACAAAGTTCTTCTATTTCCTGTTGAATTTGATTAAACTCCTTCCAAGTATCTTCGAGCTTTTCATATTTCACCTTTGCTTCAAAAGGTGCGACGTTGCTTGTTATAGTATTCGTTGTTCTAGTTAAAAATGCTTTGACTCGTGAGCGAGCCTTTCTCAACCTTGCGAATTGAGACATCCTGAATCGCTATAAATGCTGAAAATTTGTGGCTCAACTTTGAACCGTATTGAGAATTGAAACGGGTTAGGGTCAATGTTTTTCAAATTGAACTTTCGTCAATTATTTGAAAAAACGCTTGAACCGAAAAGAGAAGGGAAGAAAAAATGCTTGGATCGAAAGAAAATAATGCTTTGATTGAAAAGAAATAATGCTTTGAGACGTTTGTACAATGTGATTTTGAGTCGATGTTTTTATATCGATAAAATAGAAATGATTAATATGTTTTTGGAATGTTAATATAATGCTTTGAATTCACCGCAGATTGTGAAATATTTCAGACAATGAAAATATAAATATGATTCTAAATTCTAAACTTTAGTGTTTTGAAACTGCCTGTACTGACTCGTCAGCAAAAAGATAATGTGAAATTGTTGCTATTTCTTTGCAACCAACTAGAAGAATTTGTATTGGCAACTCATTACCTGTTTTATGCAGACTAAGCCCCACGTGGCGACGACTCGTTGTTTTCGCTAGATGGCGCTCGTTGTTTTTTGTTGATGGCGACTCGTTGTTTCTGGTTAATGGCGACTCGTTGCTTCTGATTGAAGACGACTCGTTGTCTCGGTTTTGAAGACGACTCGTTGTCCACGTTGCGTTAAGCCGATGTCCTTGATATTGCGTTTAACTTTTTTCCTGATATGCTGCAGTCAATGAATGATTTGGTGATCGGATTTTTCAATCAGAGCTCCTGGTTTTGAGATGATTTTGAACTTGTGTCGTTCTTGCAATGTGACGCTGCTTTACGGCGTTTTTCTATTCGATTGATTTTTCTCGTTGTGTTTTCTCTCAGGTGTCGAGAGTCGTGCTGTTGGGCGCCAATGTTAATGATGGGGTTTTATGAATGATAACACGACTAATTACCAGAATCGACTTTCTTTAATAGCGTCTCAATACAAACTGAGCTCGATCACAACCAACTCTTACAACACTGTTACCAACGTAAAAAATAAAAGAACTATATAAACCAAAAAATATCAATGTTAATAATTTAGCACTAACAGCCAGTTATTGAACGTTTTTACACCCGATATTGAACTTATTATATTATAAGACAAATGTAAATGAAGCAAACAAAAAACATTATTTGTGACCAAAAGTAAATTTAATTTCTATTTTTATTCAATTGAGCACTTCTCCGCGTAGCTTTTTGAACTTTCGTTTTTTTCGCTTCTTCTAACTGTTGCTTTTTATCTTCTCGAGCTCTTTTGCGCGATAATTTTGCTTCTTCTTCTGCGTTATTTTATTAATTTTTTCTTGATTCAAATTTTGCCATAACTCAGAGGAAATAACATAAGGCATTCTTTTTTCTTGCCTTTTCACCTTCCGTTTTGGACTTTCGGGCCATGACAAAATATATTCATAATATATTTTTAATATCTATTCTTGGGAATAGGCGGTGAGGTTTCTTTTGAAGTAGATGGAATTCCTGTGGGTTCGGTGGGTCCTAGCATAGTTGCGTAAGGCATTATTCTTTTAGAAGGTTTCTGAAATTCTTTCCACAGCTTAAACAATATTCTCATTGAATTTTGTTAATCTCTTTCATTATCTTCAGGTTGATTTTCGTTCATTACTTCAAAAATTTTCAGCTTTTCTTCACCAACAATGTTACGAAATTGATTATAATTTATTACAGAAAATGTATTAGATTCTACTGGTGTAGATTCTGTAGAATCAGTAACATTATTGTAACCAATGCATTTTGAATAAACAATTGCATTTGGTGTCACACTGTGGCGGGTCCTGAGGCCACAGGGACAATATTTTAAGTTAATTAAATAACTGGGCCCGAATCCCTTTATACAACAATATGCGCGAACGGATAATGGCGGGCAATATTGGGGCCAAACGGGCAAATGAAAAATAATGAAAAAAACAAATAGCGGGGACTTACTTTTTAGTACGGCAAGCAGCAGGCAAAAGCGGTGCAGTGCAGGTGCAAAGGCAGGCCCAAAAGCGGGGAAAGGCAAGCATAGGGGTGACAGCAGCGGGGCGACGCACCGTGCACTCGCGAGTGGAGGGAAAAATAGGGAGTACAAAAAACACAACAGAGCATAAAAAAGAGCGGAATGAGCGGGGAGCGTGGCGAAAGCGTAGTTTCGGCGCGCGGGAGCACAAGCGAGTGACGTGCGCGGGAAAGGGACAGGCGGAGGTGGGAATCGCGAGGGACTCCGCCCGCTTTGTGTCAAGTTGGCACTTGACACGCCATCTTTCGGGATCGCGATGGGAAAGGGCTCGCACACTTGATCGATCAAGCGCCCTACCGTACCCACACGCGGATATATGACCGTTCAGGTCACATTGGATTCCAAGGATAAATACCTGTCGCATGAAATCCATTCTTCAGTAAATCGCGAAAATCTTTTTTCTGAAGTAGCGTATTAAGCAGAGGTGCTACGAATGATCGAGTCAGTGATTCATGGGGATGACTGTGACGCCATTTTAATACTTCATTATTCCAACCTGCTTTAATTGGTCTGAATGCCGCCACATCATTTGGTTGCAATATATGTGTAGCATTTGGGTATAATACTATCAATATGATTTGCAACTCTCGGCACAATCTACTGACATGTGCAGTAATATGTGTTTTGTGACCATCAACAAATAATATTACGGGCAATGGGATCTTTTGTAATGTTATATAAGGTGAAAACACATTTCCGATATATTCATGAAATACTTCTGCTGTCATCCAACCATTCTCACTACGACCAATACCCCAGTCTTTAGGAACAGACTTCATTATTTCAGCAGGAATTCTTTTATAAGGAAAAACAAGCATCGGAGGAATCATGTCACCATTAGCAGAAAATGTAAACATTGCTGTAATTTAGGATTTCTTGTTACCAGCATCTATTTCATATACATTTCTGGACCCAAGAGGTGCAAGAACATTATCTGACTTAAGAGACAAGAGAAAATTTGTTTCATCGCCATTAAAGACGCGCTTAGGATTTGACAAAACTTCTAACACATTTTCAATTCTCATAATCACTTCTACTTTATGAAACCATCCTCTGACATTATTTTCAGAAACACAAGAGCTTGCTCTTGTAACTGATTCGCACGTACGTTTTGGAAATTCAGGGTGTCTTCGCAGAAAACCCGTGTACCACTTTTTCCCAGGACGATTGTTTTTAAAAGAGTTAGGACGCTTATCTTCGTCTATGAATTCTTTCACACTATCCAGTAAGTCGTCTGTTCTGGTTGGAAATCCTCTACTTGCACAATTAAAAATCCAGTCCACTAAAATTTGTTCTTCTTCAGCCGAAATAACTGGTGCAGGACCACAAGATTCTTTTACAAACTTAGCACTATTTCGAAAATGAAGAGTAGATTTAGGTATCCCATATGTGCGGTGTGCTTCCCTCACGCTCATACCTCTTTTAACATCACGCAGTGCATCATTTAAAGATTTTTCTGAATATCCCGATTTTTTCGGCATATTACTAAACACAGAAAATTACCATATCGTTTAAATAATGATAAAATGACATATTTCTTTTAAAAAAGCAAATAAAAGTTAAAATAAATATAAAAAAAAACTTTAATTTTAAATAAGTTGTTCAATAATTGGAATTATTCAAATTTACGATTTCAGTTATTGAACGCTGTAAGATTAATTAATTAATGTAATATATGGTTTTTATCATTGACAATATATATCTTTACAACTGGAAAATGGTAGCATACGTCTGTCAGAGGACCAACACGCTTACAGGACCGGATACTCTACAGACACTGCCCTTCATAAGGCGGTGTCTATCATCGAGGAGCAAATAGAGGTTGGTGGATATGTGATGGGGGCGCTACTCGACATCGAGGGTGCCTTTAATCACACCAGACCAGACGTTATCTGCAACGTAGCAGAAGAAATGGGTATTCACCCCACGCTGCGGAGGTGGATATCAAACATGCTCAAAAACAGGCTCCTCACTGCTGAGAGAGGACATGTTAGGATTGACGTCAAAGCGGATAGAGGATGCCCCCAAGGAGGTGTTCTCTCACCGATGTTATGGCTTCTAGTGGTCGATGATCTACTAGTACAACTACGGGAAAAGGGATGCTCGGTCATCGGGTATGCGGACGATATCCTGATACTAATCAGGGGTCCCTTCCTGGATCCACTGAGAGACCTAATGCAGCGAGCGCTGAAAATAGTCGAAAACTGGTGTGAGAAGACAGGACTTTCTGTTAACACGGCGAAAACGGACCTTATTATCTTCACTCGAAGATATAAAATACAAAAAATCAAACCAGTCACTCTGTTTGGCAGAGAGGTTACTCTGAAAACTGAAGTGAAATATCTGGGAATCATATTGGACAACAAACTGCGGTTTGGGAACCACATCGATAGGGTTTATGGTAAATTCCAGTCGGCCCTCTGGCTCTGCAAGAGGGCAGTGGGTCCGAGATGGGGACTGAAACCCAAAACTATACTATGGATGCTGGAAGCGGTGCTGCTGCCGAGAATCACCTACGGCTCTGTGGTGTGGTGGAAGGCTACTGAAAAGAAAACAATAACGGCAAAACTAGAGCGACTGAGAGGCATGGCATTGAGGATAGCAGCCAGCGCCATGAGAACGGCACCTACCATGGCACTGGGCATCTTGATTGGATTCCCTCCCCTAGATTTGACCATTAGGGGGGTTGCAGCAAAAACGGCACATAGGCTCATTTCTGGAGGCCAATGGAGAAACAAGGGTGGACACACTCGCTCCATTTGGACCCAACGTTTGAGGAAGATGGGAAGACTAGACAATTCGGTCAAAGTCTTCAACTTCGACAAGAAATATAGGATCAGTCTGGAAAGAGACACAAAAAACCATGTCCCTGGGAACGGGGATATTTGGTACACCGATGCCTCTTCAAGTAACGGCTCATTGGGCATGAGTTATTACAACCGGCGCAATGGAACTAACAGGTTTTGGAAAAGTAAAGGGAAACTGACCATACTCCAAGCTGAACTCCTCGCCATCTGGAGATGTGCTGAGGACATCAGAAGGAGCATGGAAAACATAGACACTAATAGGCGAATTTGGATATGCACGGATTCTCTCTGGGCCTTGAAGGCCCTGAACAATCCCATCATTACTTCAAGACTCATCCAACAATGTGCGTCATGCCTGAATGCCTTGGGCCTCAGACATGACCTGCGACTGAAATGGGTACCGAGTCATTCAGGGATATATGGCAACGAGAAAGCCGATAGGCTAGCAAGACTTGGCGCCAGGTCCGGTGCCACGGATTGGCACCGTGACATGGGACCTACAGCGGCAACAGTAAAGGCAACTGTGGACTTGTGGATAAGGGAGGAAACCCTTACCAGATGGAACAATTGGGAGAAAGGAAGACAGGCAAAGATCCTGATGGGAACATGCCTTAAACCTGACTGGAATAGGGAGTTCCGTGAACTCAGCAGATATGAGGCATTCCTCGCCACGCAGATCATAACGGGGCACTCTGGTCTCAGATACCATCTGTTCAAGATGGGGAGGGTGGAGTCTCCGATGTGTAGATGGTGCGGAATGGAAAGGGAGGAGATGCTTCACGTACTTTGTACTTGTGAAGTATTAACACACAAGAGGCTTGAGGTTGTGGGATTGGGGAAACTTAACCCTCGCGAACTCAGCCAGTGGCCACTAAAAAGGATTTTGAGTCTGGGAAGATTTATTCTACCGGACTTAAATGACATGTAAACAGTATAATGGTAACTGGGACCCATAACCGCTAGCATGGTCTGGTTCTATCCACCGTGTTGGCTGTGTATGGGCCCCTAAAACCGGGCGAATGGGGAGGGACAAATGGCTTATGCTCAGGTCCCGTTTTTCTGGCAACAGACTCCTACTAGTATTATTATTTTTTTTTATAGTTCATCTAGTTTTTCTTGGTGGCTTTGACCATGAATTCCGACGCGAATAACATAAACGAAACAACAGTTTGTGAAAACATTTGTTCCATTCAAATGTACAACAAATTTGGACAAGCTATTTGTGTATTTTACGTTAGTATAAGTGATATCAAATTAGGTCGCACATTCGTTCAGACTTAATAAAATTAGTTTCACTGTCATTAGTAGTATTAACCCCAACAACACAAAATGGCTGAAGGTAATTTAAAGGTTGATTTTACGTAATTAAACGCTATTTAAACGTTCAACCTAAAAATTTGATGAAAGTTGAACGTTCAGACCTAAAAATTACATTTTATAAACGTTCAATAAACGTTTCTGAACGTCTATGCCCACATAGAACATAAAGATACAGAACGTATAATGTACATAAATTATACGTATATTATACATATTAGAGCTAAATATAAGCTAAATGACCATCTATTATACGTATAATATACATAGTGTTCTATTGGGGTGTGTTGTTAGGGAACTGATTAACGACCCCGCTCCCCTCCCCCATTTTCTCTACAACGTTTATCTATGTGCGCGCACATTAAAAGAAGTACGAGGAATTCTACAGTACACGCACAAAATATCACTTTCCTTTCTCCTCGTACACAGAAACGTTTTGGGACTTTCAAGCGGGAGTGAGTTAATTACATCATAATTTATTAAACAAAAGGTGATCAAAAATAAGTATAGGCCTTCCAAAATGTGTAATTTCTAAATGTTTCGGTAGCTTAATAGTCAAAATACTGAACCGACCATTGGAAAGCGTATGTTCAATTCCTACTGTCAAAAATATTTTGGTGAAAACCATAATCAAATGACGACGCATCTTGACTTGACATTTATGACAATTGTTTTTGTAGTGTTTGCCTTTGTGAAATAATTCTCTCTGAAATTGTCTGAAAAAGTGTCTGAAAATGTTTGAAAGTGTCTGAGATTCTCTGAAAAGAAGGTCTGAAAGAATCTGAAATTAAAGTCTGAAAATCTCTCAAAATTGGGACTTTTCAGAGAGTTTTAGAGAAAACAATATTTTACGTGACTCCGGAATATTCTGAATTACTCTGAAAATGTATGCAGAACTCTGAAAATATCTGAAAATTTCTGAAATCGGGCACAGAACTTTCAGAACTTTTCAGACTTTTTCAGACTATCCCAAATTCTCAAAAAAAGTTTATTACTTATTCTGAAATACTCTGAAAGCATATGAATACATCTGAAAATATCTGAAATTTTCTGAAATCGGGCACATAATTTTTAGAACTTTCCAGAACATTTCAGATTCTCCTAAATTCTCAAAAAAGTTTAATATTTATTCTGAAATACTCTGAAAGCATCTGAATAAATCTGAAAATATCTGAAATTTTCTGAAATCGGGCACACAACTTTCAGAACTTTTCA
Source organism: Probaryconus sp. ZL-2020 (assembly GCA_022817065.1). Classification (NCBI taxonomy): domain Eukaryota; kingdom Metazoa; phylum Arthropoda; class Insecta; order Hymenoptera; family Scelionidae; genus Probaryconus; species Probaryconus sp. ZL-2020. Next base: position 11,092 of record JABFQA010002482.1, read on the forward strand.
GACCTTTTCAGATTCTCCTAAATTCTCAAAAAAGTTTAATATTTATTCTGAAATACTCTGAAAGCGTCTGAGTACATCTGAAAATATCTGAAAATT
>JABFQA010002483.1:0-11183 GCA_022817065.1 Probaryconus sp. ZL-2020
TAAGGTTTTTTTTTTTTTTTTTTTTTTTTTTGAACCGGTCAATTGTATGTTTGGCAACACTTTGTCGTAAATGTTCACAAAAGGGAGGGTTACCGAAGGTATATTATACGCGGCATCGAATGCAAACGATTCTTGCAATTCGATTGAACTTTGAATAAGAATTACAGAGCGATACACATAAAATGTGAAAGAGAGAGAGAGAGAGAGGGGGAGAGGAAGAGGGAGAGAGGGAGGGAGGGCTAGCTTAGATATGGGGGTAAGTCCAGCCAGGGCTCGAACATAATGTCTGCCCAATTCGAGCCTACGCTTTGAACAACAAATGGATTCTGAAAGATGCGGCAACCCAGAAAAAATATTCGACAGAGAAAGAAATTGAAAAAAATGAGGGTTTAAGCGCAGGTAGAATTCACAGAAATAAAAGTAGCGTGCAAAGACGATTTGAAAATTGTTACCAATTTCTTGTATGTTGAAAAGTCTTTAATGTTATAACGAAAATCAATATGACAAAAAAAAAAAAGGGGGTTAACAGCGATAACTGTTCGAATTGACCATGAAAATTTGTTATAATAACAGAAAAAATACAGACCATTATCTGTTATTTCAGATGAAAGTAGATCGTGCATGAAAAGGAAAACAAGACAAAAAAAAATGAAGACCATCCAAACGAAATAATTAGATAAAGCGTCTCTTTCTAAGAAAAAAAAAACACATATTTTTTAGGACGCACGGGTTAGATTGTTCGTCTGTGATTCAGCCGCATTCCAGAACGGATAATACGTGATTTCCATCTTTGACTAGCAGAATGAGCAAGTACAGGAATCGGTTAAAAAACTATAACTAGTAAAAAAAACGTCGCACAGGTAGCTAAAAATGAAAATCGAACCGAATTAAAGAATACAAAACCAGTTTCTCGAACCAGTATTATTTTAAGTGATACACATACAGGTAAAAAAAAATTAACACTTAAAAACAGTTTTAAGTGTTTACATATGTCTTCGGAATTTACACGAACTCTTATCTCACAAAATGAGTACTGAAACAAAAAGAAACGAAATGGCAGACAATTTTTGTCGAAGACAATATGCCATTTATTTTTGCCTGTAAAATGTTTATCAATATCAAAATAAATATCATGATTTAAAAATGTTCAAAAACGCACAAAGCAAGAATTGATTTGAAAGTGAAGTGAGAGGTAGCAGCAACAACGTCTTGCTGGGAAGACCACCTTGTTTTATTCAGATACACCTACGGAATGCTGCAATATGTTATTGTTCAGCTTGAACGAGTACGGCTATAGGTTCGCTGGCTCTTAACCATTGTCGAAGGTCCTACACGTATTGACAACCCGCAGAAGAAATTGGCGGGATATCTGGAATCTCGGATCTTTTTCTAAGCCACGCATCTGCTTCCCGGTAGCGTGCCATCGCATTTCAAAAAGATGCGCTGAAATAAAAAGGGAAAAGAACGTTTTTTCACCCATTTACCCATTTCACGTCTTTAAGGAATTCCTTCAACATTTGAATTGCAGTTTAAGACGATGTCAATATATTTCTGATGCCTTTAACTTCTTCATATATTATTACTAATCGTTTGCCAAAAAAACAAATTTTTAAATGGTCTTCGTTGAAAAAAAAATTTAAATGCGATGTTCAATTAAATAGATTATTAATTTCACAATTTAGATCGTTATCGCAGTGATATATTCACTTCATCGTGTTTTTATAACGTCGATATCAATGTGTGACACCGCGTGTGCCTGTATAAAAAAAAATCTAAAAAAGAATGAAGAAAAGACCCTACCTACTGAGTTCCAATCGCATGAGTGGATTACCTCTTAGAAGAGGTTCGCAAACGGATTCAATTCGATTTAAATCGAACGCGCTGTGGCTTGTATTGTATCAGATTATGGACTCTCGTGCCGATGTCTCAGGTAATGGAGACGAGGCGCCTAGCTCGCGGAAATGAAATTCATGTTACGTTTCCGAATCAGATATTCCCTGTATCAATAACTTTCTTATCTTTTATCCTTATCCATCGCAGCATCCCTAACGCTTCGTCGTGCGTATTTAAATACTTTTTAAATTTCTCCTAAACGCTTTACATTCGAATAATAGTTTACCATTGTTTGGTAATTAGAAGGGAATGAACTGCAATAAAGTGCAATAAATATAAATCACAGGGAAAAACAGTTTTACTGTATTTTTCACTGTAGTCTCAGTCACGCTCCATTTCCGGTTTTTATGATTTTACGATTTTTATGCAGGTCAAAATGTTTTAACATACATAACGGAACGATTAATGATGATTCATCAAACGCATTTTAATAAATATTTGTGATTAAAATGTATTTGAGTAATAAAGTAATATTGTCTATGTTTCTGTGTAAAGACTTCATTTATAAAAAAAAAAAAAATAATATTTTATTATTCACTTTTGTAAATAATTTCCCTTTGTTTAATAAAATAGTTTAATCCAGAATGGAACTACAGAAATAAGTATAGCGTTGGAAACTTGTATAGTAATAAGAAAACTTCGTACTTAAACTTCTCTGAGCGATAGTTTGTTAGTTTTTGAACTATCGGGGTAATTGAAAAATTATTGACATAACAAATCATTAAAAAAAAACAGTATACATAATTTAAAGGATTGTTATGTCATAAGTTCCGTGTTATGCCAATAAAGCAATACACATTCATTAAAAAAAGAAAAATGTCAAAGATGATGACCATTTGAAAAAATATCAAAATCCATCGAAAATCAATGCATATAAATTCACGAACATAAAAAAAGCTATCCCAAAAGAGCTGTGAAACTACATTTTATAGGCAAAACAAAGAGTATGACAATATTTTCAAAACTTTCACTCGAGAATAATAGCCATGTGTCAGTGTTGCATAAAAGAATCCAGAGCGCCAAGGAAATTGTCTCGTGAACGGGAAAAAGAAATGAATTTTCAATGAGGCATCATCAGGATGAAAAGTGCTCCAGTTTTGGGCAACAACAATTTATGGCAACTCATCCTGTACCTGGTCCATTTCGCATGCCACTGCTTGAAAATTACGCTAACGCGTCAACCCTAACGAATCCCTTTTTTCCTCCCTCGTAAATCAACGTTTAGAATATTTACAGTTTTGCTCCAGTTTTGGTTAAGGAATTATTCAACGAATAATAACAGAAAAATAACTGCGAAAAATTTTTCAAAACTAAACTTTTCCACCGTAACTCTATCTGACCCTGAAAGCATCAGTCCCAACGAAGAAACTGTGGAAGACCTTTTGTTACGTCATTTTGACCTATGTTTGTTTTATTGGAATAATATACTTTCCTCGATGCCATTCTTTCCAATTACCCGTGTCAGGTATTTACGTAACATCTTTTCAACCGTTGGTCGAGGACAATAAACGGACCACTTTGACCAAAAAAGGAACGACCGAGTTTTGCATTTTTCAATTCTTATGTGTATATATATATAGCTTGAGAGAATTTTGTCCCTGCCATGGGAATAAACTTTTAAAGGTGTTTACGACAGACAAACAAACAAATAAAAATTAATTGTCAAGACATCATGATGAAGATTTACACCCAGTAAAAATTCACTAAATATAATAATCTTTTTTGCAAAGATTTATACGCTGATTTTACTTTAAAAGATAAATCATTGTGATAACTGTTTCAGTTCTTAATTTGTATCGTGTAAATAAAAAGATAGTAGCACCTGTCTATCTCTATCTTTTTGCATATTCTTTCTGCCAAAACTAAATGAAAGAAAGAAAAAAAAGAAAATAGTAACAGGGAAAAGAGAAAAGGACAAACGGAGAAACCGATATTTGTCACTTAAAGGATTGTAAAGTGGCTCAAATTTCTTGGGTAAAATTCAAACGACCAGTTATTAGAAAGTGCTCTAATTTTAAGTAATCTGTGTATAATTTATGGCAGACTCATTTTTACCTGCATTCTCTTACCCTGGCCAGTGCTCCAAAATTGCAACATCGCTGAAGCAGGAGCAGCAACCCTTCAGAATTTATGACAATTATCTCTGCTTCCAGAAGTAAACGAAGATGACCATCTTACAATAAAGCAATTATGGACTTCTGAGACCTTTTTCAAATATTAAAATATTTTATTTTGCTCTTACCTTTCCATAGTTTCAGAAATTCTAATAATGAAATTTTGAATGAATCTTTTTTAGAATAAAAATTGTAAAATACATGTGAGCAATTAGTAATGTTTAATAAGAAAATAATAAAAAATTTTTTATTTAAAAAATGATTGTTTTCCGGAATATATAATTATTAAGGAAAATGTTTTAAAACATTTAGTTATTTATCTAATACGTTAATACAGATATTTTTGCTACTTTAAAAGGAATTTTAGTTATATAAATATGTCAAAACTATCTTTCAAGGACTATATTTATGGCTGCTCCTGACTTCATTTAAATGAATTTTTTTGATAAGACAACAAAAGTGACAAGTGTTCCATAATGCACTTGCTCTGTTTCTAGACTTTTCAACTAAAAATATAAACTTCACAAAAACAACATTGAATATAAAATGCATTTAATTTATAATTCATTACAAATGCGTTAATTAAAAATCTGTTTTCTCTTTCATTATTAATGACAAGCTGTAAAATGAAAAATCCTTGCAATAACGCCATCCAACATTCGTTTATCTCATCTTCATTCATAAAAAATCACGTAAAAAAATTCTCTCTCCCAGATTAAATCCAACACTTCTGAATTCCCTGGCACCCACAATTTCTCATTAAACTCCGAACTAACAAAACAAAACAAATTTCGTCTCAACATTTATCTTGATAACTACCACCCATTTTTCTCTCGTGGAACCTCCGACACTTCCCCAGTGTGCTGCCCCCCTCCCCCCACCTTCCTTTTAACCCCCCTGTTTGAACATGTAAACTAATCTACGAGAGCTGACATAGCGCGTTTAAATTAATTCGTGGCTTTGCTCAAGAAGATGAAGCAAATTAGGAAAACCTCGTTCCTCGTGGATTTTAATTATTGTTTGCTCCGTCCCTCCCGAACGTTCGTCTTCCTCCACGACGGAATGACATTTGCTCGAAACCCCTCTCGCGCTCTATCCTCCTCGCTCAGTGTCATCTCTCTTTCTTTCTTCATACGAGTCACTTTTTTATGGATGGTTGAAGGAACGGTGATGAAGTGTTTGTAAATAATTTTGAATTAAATGAAATTCAGACTGAAATTGAAGGAAATTGAAATTGTGTCTGGTAACACTAATTTATTCAAACTCGTTCGAAGAAAAGTGTATCTGCAAAATTAGTTTCTCAGTTCCTCTGCAATTCGCAAAACATTGTAAACAAAAAATTGTCTATTCTCGTCATGAGGAGTCTGAATAATTTTTATTTCAATCAAAGACACGTATCGTGTCTTTGATTTGTCAGTGAAGCAACGAAGAGGAATAATTCTAAATCCGCTTGCATGCAGCGACAGCAGCAACGACGACGCCCGAGGTACGAAATAAAAATTAGCCGAAACGAAGTCATTATCTTAAGATTCGACGTATTCCCTTCGCAGTGAAAAGCAGACGGTAGAGATGAAAGACACGTACGATACAGACACTCGTTTCAGAAGACTACGAAAAAAAAGAAGCAGAAAGTAAGGGGGAAGAAAAAAAAAAGAAGGACCGTAGAAAAAGGAATAGAATCCTCAACCAGGCGAATTTGTAACGAGAAGCATTCGAAGGCGGAAAAGAATTCAAAGGAAAACCAAGAAATTAAACGTCGCGAGCGAAGGGGCGGAGGGGGCGGGGGCGGGAGGGTAAGAAGGAGAGCAGCGGAGGACTAGAGGAAGAAGGGGAAGGGAGCGGAAGTTCGTTCCAGGAAAGGAAGAGGATTCGAGAGTTTAATGATATTCCTGATTACTGCGGCGCGTGGTGAAGACCCTCTTCAAAAAAAAGCCGCCCTCCGAGCCCGTCCCGGTCTTCTCCGCGATTCTCGCATAAAAAGTATTGATCTAGACCAGCGCTCCTTGGCTCGAGCGAGAGGGTTGAATCCACCCTAACTGCTTGCTCTCTTGCCCTGCCTCTATATTCATCATCTCTTTCTCCGAGAGGCGCCTGGAGCAGCGTGTTTTCTTCACGAGAAAGCAACCCGATGTACTACATTGCTTTTCGAGAGACAGCCGATATGTATCGGCTTTTTTTTTTCCTCTGCCCCACGTTGTTCGGTTTACATATTTTCATCCAGCTCATTAATTTCGTGTAAAAAGAACTTTTTTGGATTCTGAAGTATTACAAGCCTTACTCTTTTTTTTTTTTTTTTTTTTTTTTTTTTTTTTCAAGAGCATGAAGAAACAAATAAATAACAACAATACCTGTAAAAGTTGACGACGCATTTATATAGGATGAAATCTGTTTTCATAGGATTGAATCGAGATATTTTTTTTATCCATAACAAAATATTTGTAATAATACCATTAGGAGGTAATAGTTTCCAGCTTTATATCTTGATTTGAAATATCGAAAGTGACAGAAAAGTGGAAATCCATCATTCCACAATACATCGAACCCTTTTCCCATCGCCAGAAGAGTTATCTCTGTAAACATCGCGGATCCACTTAAATATTTTAAAACGAGCACATAACCATCGTTCGACGACAAGTCGATCAACCGGTCGCTTTCTCCGACGACGTCAAATCATCTGACGGGTTAGTTTTGACATTCATCTATCAGATTTTGCATTATTTATAGAGAAACTTCTTTAGTCGGTTATTATTATTACCATTGATGCTGATGATCTCATTCATACAGTTTCGAGTGTTGCAAAGGTTTTTTGAAGAACTCCTCGTGGGAACGAATGTTGTTATTCGAAACAAGAAAATCCTGTTGTCGATGAATATCGTAAAAGAAAAAAAATTACAAAATTTTTACAAATCTGTCGTTGAAGATTATCACTAAAAATACTTTTAACGATTCATTGTAAAGAATTTTTTGTTACCAATGTACATTTTGAAAGATTACCAAATTTGCTAAAAATCAACGTTAAAACGTCACGATGAAAGATTTAAACCATAGCAATCATCCATTTCTCTTTCAGCGAAATAAAACAGTAGTCTGAAATTTTTGCCATACATTTTCTCTCTCTCTCTCTCTCTGAGGATATTACGAATTCCGGTGTTATTCGCTTACAAGAATTGGAAATAAAACGATGACATAGTTGAAGTTCATCTGAACAAATCTTTCCTCGAGTTAGGAAGACGTTCCAGCGCTTATCCAGCGAGCGAGATGAATGTCAAGGAACATTTCGTCTGGAATGAATGATAAGCCTTGAAAACGAGATACACCTTAACAATGCTTTATCATATCCGGGGCTAGCAGGTAGGCTCGCTCGCTCGCTCGAGTAAAGAGACGACGGGAATGAAACACGCCGCTTCGAGGAAGAGTTGGTTGCCATGGCTACGATGAAGGGTTGGCGCTTCCACTCCTGCCTTGCAGTTGAATTCCAAGCGCGGAGAGAAGGAAGGGTTAATGAGATTTCGTTTCGCGAATGGAGTCCCCCTTTTTCTTCTCTTTTATTTTCCGCACAACAAGATGGCCGTGCTTTTCGCAACGGCAATAAAACCACGCAGTCCTCAAGACAAAATCTTTCAACCCGAAAACGTCCGATGATGTGTTATTCGTTGCGTTAAATTTTTCTAAGGACAATGCGGTTGAAATAGAAAGTGACCTAGACGGAAGTTTGACCTTGGACTTGGATCTCTAATTCTGTTCTAATCCATCGGAAGAAAGAGTCAATTTGAATTGACAAAATCGCAAGAATATTTCATTAACCCCATCTGCTTTAAAACATCACTGTTAATAATAATAATGGTGATACAAAAATTAGTAGTAACGAAGTATTAGTATCGTAGTAGTCCTGATACGCGAGTATCTTTTTTTTTCATTAGGTAGTCGTTTTACTGAGAGAAGAAGGGTTGCCATGGTTACTGCGAAGGGTCGAAGATCGGGTCTCAGGGGCAAGATGGGACGGTGAAGGGTTAATGAGATTCCAATGTCGAACCAGGCAAACCTCTCTTACGTCATGGGATAAGCCGCTTAGCTTCTTCTTCTTGACGACAGATTCTTGAGGCGAGCGAGCTATTTTGGAAACTAATGTTTCAGCACTTATTTGTCAAATTACTCGGGAAGACGGTGGTACAGAGAAGGGAGGAATTGTTTGGATACGAAGATGAAGCATTTCGACGGACTAATTTTTTTCGAAGAATTCAGCGAGGAGAAACAATAGGCCAATTCGGATGGAATCCAATTTCGACCCTCTGTTTAATTTTTTAGTCGTTTTAATGAAAGGAGTCTGGAATTTTTTTGTTAAGCATTCCTTCTTCCTTAGGGTCTGAAGTTTATCTTGAGATTTAATTTTTACAGGGATTTACATATTAGTGGAATTTGTATGACAACGTTTTGCTGAATAAAATCAAATGAAGACGAACATATAATCATTTTGAATAGAAATTGTTCGAAAACCTTATAATTACTTATATTCACTGTAAAATCAATATTATTTCAACTAACATTTCAAACATCACTAAATATTAAAAAAATAATTTCTGCATATATTTTTTGTGTCCCCTCACTCTTTATTCGACACACATGACCATTCTTCTGGTCTTTACAATATATCTGACGAGCCTATTTTCATACAAAGTTGGATTTCTGAAAGGTACCCTCCTGGCCCATTTGATCAGGTTGGGCAAGTGTTGCGATTTCGAGCGCATGGGAAAATTATGTAAACAGGGTAAAACTCCTACGTTGCTCTGTGATTTTATGAATACGAAAAAAGTTCGTCCACCTTTTCACCCAAATCATGTATCGATGACTCGCTACTCGCGAACGTATCGAACTATTTTTAAGCCCACCGTGGGAAATGAACGATCGAATCTTATTTCTGCATACTTATAAGTTCAACGCCAGAGAAGTAAACTATTTTGCGTTTCAGTAATTGATGCTCATTGTTGGAGCAATAATAGGGAATCGAAGCGGAAATGGTGTTGCATTTTTAAGGGAGAAAATATTTTTTTTTTTTTTTTTTGGAATATCTCAATTATAATTTTACCGTCATTGATTGAAAAATGGTTAACTGAGGTAAGTCAAAATGTACAGTCGTTTTGATAAATGAGCCAATATGTAACTTGTGCAGAAAAGGACTGAAGGAATTGAACTTGTCCTCTCAAGGGCGTGGTAGATATTTAAAGGCTCGAATTTCAAAAAACGACAACAATGAAATTTAGGAACTTCCGGTTCGTGTGTCCAGCGTTTTCCGTTTTTACGAAACTCTTCCTCATCAATAGTCATTTCATTTTAACGAAAGGGTAAAATGCCAATGAATGGTCAATTCATTCATTACCACTGATGCCAAGGAGGCGTTACAACTGGACTCACAAATTGAAAAAAAAAAAAAAACCTTTTTTCCTGACAAAAAGAAATAGAATTATTCGATTTATCCCAATCCTTTCTGACAATAAAATGTAATGTGCGGAACTAAGATCGATCGAGAGTTATAAGAATAACTAGATTTTCTTTAAATGGAAGATTTTTCTTTTCCTCTTTTGGTTTTCAAATTTAAAAGTGGGAGGGTACTTTTTTCAGCGATATTCTTCAGTGAAAATACAGTAGTAATGCTTTAAATGGATTAGTAGATTTATTATATAAAATATCAACTCCACGTATTAATATCAATGTTTTTTTTTTTTCCTCACTAATTCATTAGATGTTTTCTTAAAAGATTTTCTTCTTTTCTTTTTGTCTGGACGAGGTAAACAGCAATTATTTCATTAAACATTAGACAATGTGTGTAATGCTTTGAGTGGTAGTAATACTACATTCTATTATTCAGCGGTGTCATATTTTTATTACAGCCAGGACCCTCCAGTAAACACGTTACAAGCTTCTCACATTAGATGAAATAAGGTATCTCGAAAGTATCGAGAGGAAAAGAAGGTTTGGAGGACGAAAGACAAAATAAGATGTTTAACGTCAATGCTCAGATGAACTGAAAAGCAAGTTTCCACATTAAACAAATTGTTTCTTTGAATTTATGATTTTCTAAAATCCATTGGCAATAAAATATAAATAAGTGAACTAAACTACTTTGAAGCGAGGACTTTAAAAGTATGCATATTCATGGCGGGGATCAGTCACCCCTAAGCTGATTTGAAGGTTCAGGGAGTGAAATAAACGAGTGGCGAGGTTACGACATATGTGGGCATTATTCTCTCTTTTCTCTGGCGCGGTCCAACCGACCGACCAATCTCCATCTTTGGTTCGTTTTGCTACACATAATATGCAGAGATGCTCATTGTCGTTCTCCAATGGAGCGAGGAGGCTCGTTCACACGACCCTTCCGGTCGCGTCGATTTACGTAAATTCTATGCACGAAATTGAATCGGGCTCCTTGCACAACGACACGCATACACGTCTGCCTGATTCGCATTTCAACTCGAATGGTATTTTCTCGATCCTTGGGAACCCATTTGACGTTTCATTTATTCAACTTTGTTTCTTATCCCAAAAATACAATTTTGCTTTTTCTTTTTTATAAAAAATAATCAGCATTGTTAAAAGACGTTTGACATTTTTCATAATTAATCACTCACATTTTCCTTCGGTAAACAATTATTTCTCTTGTAAAATTGTTCTCGAACGTAGTCTAAATTGTTCACTGAAACATAACTCTCGGTTGTCTCTCCAGGCTTGGAAGGTTTAAATAATTACAAGCCCTTTGGTCAGAGACGAATGCGTTTTGAATTTAATTGAATGTTCATCCTTCATTCGCGATTCGCATGGGATTATCATTTTCACCTTGACAGTGAAAATTTATCGTGGCAGGTGCGTTTGGATCTTTAAAAAGAACCAAGTGCACAGCTCGGCGCATCTTTATCCTCTTCTAATTATACAGGTCGAGGAGAAGCGCGCGTCGAAAGGATAATATTATCCCGGTAACAACTCAATTCCCTTTTATAATGGATGTACCACGCAATCTCCCTTACAACGTATACACGAGTTAAGGACTTTTTTAATTATAGATTTGTCGCTGCTTCGAGGGCTTTGAAATATTCAATTCAATTAGTCAACCGAACGTATTTCATTTTTTTTTTTTTTTTATCTTTCATGCCACGATGGCTCGACATGCAAAACAAGATTTATGGG
>JABFQA010002484.1:0-11182 GCA_022817065.1 Probaryconus sp. ZL-2020
CGTAATTCTCTATCGAATGCCGGTGAGTTTTTTAAAATCCGATGAAAATTACACATCAAAAATCGGTTCAAAAATGGCCCTATTTTAGACACTAATTGTTAAATAAATAAACAATTTAGTGTTTTTTATTAAAAATGATTATAAATTTTTTTTAAACATAAAAGGCTTCAAATAACAAAATTAAAAAAAAATCTATTGAAAATTGTAGAAAATAGCTATTTTGGTTGTCAGTCCCCTTAAAATAAGTGTTGAGCGTTCGACGTGGCGCCAAAAACGCCAAATTTCAGAAAAGCAAGATCTGCGGAACAAGCAGCTTTACGTTTACTGATCATCTTGGATCGCCAAATCGTTAGTGCGACCGTTTATAAGAGTTATCAACTGTTCAAATCGTGTTCAATTTTATATAGAAAAATCTTACACAAATAGCAATTTAGGAAATAATATAGTTATTTGCCAGATAGACTGTTATATTGATAGCTGTTATTACCATGTTACGAACCCATAAAAGGTTCGATAACTTTTGTTATGACATAAATATTTTTCTTTAAAGCTGAGTAAGAAACTAAGGAACTAGTTTAATAATATTTTTAATTGTGAGAATCGCTATTTCACACCCTGAGTTGCTGAAACAAATAACCTAGTTAATATATAAAATGCAGATTAAGGAATTAATAAACGGTCATGAACCTCAGAGTTACGTGAAATGCAATTGCCAAAATGATATTCATAAGTATGTCAGACGTTAAGGAACCGAAGAGTCCACGAGAACCACGTAAATGCTTACACAGCATTTAAATGCTAATAAATATCGGAAGCTGTTCCGATCAGAGTGTCTTTCAAGTTTTGTCGGTCATTCAGTTAAGTTAGTCAGTCAGTCGAGTTCAGTCAAGTTCTGTTCCGTCAAGTTCTTTTTAGTCTTACTAAGTTCTGTATTGTTCAGTCTAAGTATACGATAATAATTCAAGTTCTGATCGGTTAAGTTGGTTTGATTTCTAGTTCTGTTCTGTTCCGGTTAATTCTGTTCTGTTCCGTATCAACCACCTTATTATTGATCAATATTAAGTTAGCATTTTAATTCGATAAAATAGAAATTATAACTTCAGTTCTAAGCAACGTAATCTACAAGATACTAAGGTAATAAGTTAATCACATTAAACGAAACTTATAGTTATACCAATAATCTCTAATATTTAATCATTGAATTGTTGTACTGAATTATCTGCTAAAGATTTAAAAGGCTCATATTAGTTCTTTACCAAAGCACATTGACACACATATATAAGATTACCAAAACGCTCTGACTGGCAAACGTAATTAAAGGAGATCTTTGCATTCGCATTAAAACATCGTCTTTAATATTATAAATGATTTGATAAAACTCGTAAGCAAGCATTGAAACTCACTGGCAAGATATACGGGATATAATTCAATTGTTGGTCATTTTCATTTCTAATCAAAGGATTATAAGATTCGTTTAACTTTAATGTATACAAATATTTACCAATATTTTCTAATAAACATACATGAAACTTATCTGTTCTGTATTCAGGTTTACTTCATAGACAGTTAAGCTCTTTCCCAGAACCTTACCAGTTCATCAAAAGTAGAGCAAAATATTCATTGACTAACAACGTTTTAGGACGTAACAACCAAAAGTTTTTTTTTACATTCATATTCAGCAATGCTTACAACAAAAGTAAGCCAAGTTTTATGACAAAACTATATAAAAGAATAATGCTATAATAACAAATTTCATTGTTTGCAACAAACTTATTTTCCAAAGACTTGAAGCTCTTAACGGGTCGACTTAAGTAGGGGAAACTCAGGACGTTTTGGCATGTTGGACGTTTTGGCAAATTGAATTAAAAATATTTACAATTGATACAAAAGCTTTAATTTTGAGTATTATATTTATTGTCATAAATAATGATTATGCATGTAGTTTGGAAAAAATTGGAACAAGATATCATACGTAATTTACCGAAATAAGTTTTTCACAGTCGAAAGTAATATTTCGGGTTTGATGAAAATGTTCAATCACTTTTATATAACAATAATATTTTTAGTATAATTTGGTCTAAAATGATAAGTTTGTAGTTACGACTAAAATGTACGTGAATAATTTTTTTAAATAATCATATTTATATATGTTTATACATATTTAATAATTAAGTGTACTTGCAGGACGTTACGGCAGCGTCATTGCCGGACGTTTTGGCAGTGGCGCAGCAATCAGTTCAAAACGTGCGTCGAGTTATTTTATAACCTAGCCTCAATAATTTATATAAATAAGTCATTTCGGTTCAATAAAAAGCATCGACAAAAATTTATTATACAGTAATTATTTTTCTGTGTATTTCGCAATGCCAACTGTGTATAAACAAAAGCCTGACAATGCGAGAAAAAAGAAAAAACACATGCCAATTTCTTACGAAATGAAAATGATAGCTCGAGATAAAGTTATAAACAAAGAGATGACCACGTCTCAGGCTGCACGGGAATATGGCTTAACAAGACAAACTCTTCAAAACTATATTAAAAACGGAATACCGAAATGTGACAAATATAAATCCGTTCATGTAAGCACACAAGTATTTACCACCGAAGAAGAAAATCAATTGAAAGACTATGTTATATTTTGTAGTAAGATTCATTATGGTTTGTCAAAAAAGAACTTGCAAATGTTAGCTTGTGAATTCGCAATGGCCAATAATAAAAAAGTGCCAAATACTTGGATTTTGAACAATCGAGCAGGGCGTGCTTGGGTAGAAGGTTTTTTGAAAAGGCACCCGGACTTGTCGTTGCGAAAACCTGAAGCAACGAGTCTTGCAAGGGCCACCAGTTTCAATCGAACAAATGTTTCTGCTTTTTTTGACAATTTAAAATACGTCTTGCAGAAATATAAGTTTCCTCCGTCTGCTGTATTCAATATAGATGAGACAGCCGTTAAAAATGTCCAAAATTCAGGTAAAATTATAACAGAAAAAGGTGCCAAGCAATTAGGGAAAATAAAGTCTGCGGAGCGTGGAATTTTAGTCACGATGTGCTGTGGTATAAATGCTATTGGAAACACAGTTCCTCCATTTTTTATTTTCCCAAGAGTAAACTTCAAAGATTATATGCTTAATGGAGCTCCCATTGGATCTGCAGGTGCAGCAAATCCTTCAGGTAAGATATAAATATTTCATTTTTAAAATATTTTTATAATAAAAATTTTCATTGTAATTTAAAATTAATATTCTTTTATAAATAAATAGATGAATAAAAATTAAGTTAAACAATTTTTGCATTTAAAGATTTTCAAATTTGAAAAAACATTATATTATATTATAATTAAAAAGTAATATTTACATTGTTTTCAGGTTGGATGACTGCAGAAATTTTTCATAAATATTTACTGCACTTCATTAAGAACGTGAAGCCCTCAAAAGAATCTCCAGTCCTTTTAATTTATGACAATCAAGATACTCACATAACAATCGAAGTTATAGATCTTGCCCGAAAAAATGGTTTAATACTTCTGACTCTTCCGCCTCATTGCAGCCACAAAATGCAACCACTGGATGTTGCAGTTTACGGGCCTTTTAAGCGCTTTTATAACACTGCTCTTGATAATTGGATGCTTAATAACCCAGGAAAAACAATCACGATATATGACATTCCTTCATTAGCTGGAGTTGCATTTAATCAAGCATTCACAAAATCGAATATAATAAGTGGATTTGCAAAAACAGGCATTCAACCTTTTAATAATAAAATTTTTACTGATGATGAATTCTTTGGGTCATATGTTACTGACAGAGTTTTGCCAACCATTGCAAACTCTCACACGCCAACTGCATCAGTAGCTGCTCAAAATCAAGTTATTCAACCATTAAGTGATAATACTGTTTCTAATAAAGATACGCAAGTCAACACAACACCCAAAGATGACTGTTCTACGAAACGTCCAGAAGAAGTTAGACCATTTCCGAAAGCAGGACCTAGACAGAACTCTCGACGCGGACAGAAATCTGGAAAATCAAGAATATTGACAGAATCGCCGGAAAGAGAATTGATTTTGCAGTCAGTCGATGATAAAAAGAAAAAACGAAAAAATAAGAAAGAAAACCAAGAAAAAAAGCAAAAGATGAAACAAATTAAAAAAACTCCGAAACGTGCTACGGAAGAAAAGGAAAATTTTAAACCCAAAAGGAATAAAATCAAAATTTAAATAAATATGTTCAATCAAAACCTAAATTTATCTCAAATTTAAAAGTTAAAAAAATATTTATGAATCGTAGAAAGTGTTTTTTTAACACAAATTTAATTGTTGAGTTTGTTAAAATGTTTAACTTGATTTAAGTCAAATATATTTATTTATAAACGAATACTATCTATAACAAAGATGTAATTTATTTGTTGTAATGAATAGACTGAAAAAATAACATGTAAGTGAAAAATTAATGTATAACGATTAATTAAAAACTGTTAGTAAACATCTCTTAATAATATATCTTTGATAATAAAAAATGTCGTTCAATTATATCTGTTCAAAACATATTCGCCAAAACGTCCTACATGATAGCCAAAACGTCCTGCAATGTAGGACGTTTTTGCAAAAATGCACCTTTGTACGTTTTCATTTCTTACCATTATAACAAAAATACTTATAATGATATAAAAATACAATGTCTTCCTGAATGTTCATGAAGTATTGTGATTATTAAAAAATTAAAAAATATGCATAATTTTTGTCAAAATAAATTTAGAATGCCAAAAGTGCCAAAACGTCCTGAGTCTCCCCTATTTCCAAAATATTTGTTTGCTGTTCCTAGCTTGTTTTTACAGTATGATAATTGGAATTTTGATATGAAATAACAGAAATTTTGATTTCAATAAAATAACGGCTACCCTACCATATATGGATATTATATGCGTATTATATAATTCACCGAAAAATAATATTTTGTTAACAGATCACTGATAAATTTTATCGCTTATATATTTTTTCAATTTAATTGTCATTAAAATATCATAATTATACAAAAAATAAGTTTTTTTTAAATGACCTCTTATTCAATTAAGATAAGAGGTAGCATAATTTCGGTTTGACTATTGTGACGGTCTTAATTTTAATACCGTCGATTAGCTGATGAAATATCGTTTGTTAGAAAATTTTAATTAGGAATATTGCAACCACAGAATATTAATTATATTTCGTTAGTAAATGTTGTACTAAATAGTTATTTTATTTAGTAGCTTCGTTAGAATATTTTCATGTTAAGTGTTGGGACTCCTATTTCTCGATGGTGAGTTCGAAATTTAAAAATTATATTTTAATGGAAAAATTTTGTAGATTTTTAATTTAAATTTTTTTTTTTGTTATACAGTAAATTTGGAAATTTTGTTAGATTTGGAACGTAGAATGAGAGAGCTAATGATAACGAGATAATTGCGGGACATGACTGGCCCAGGTTGGCATTTAGTTAGATTGGCAGTCAATTTGAGCTGCCCTGGGTCCATGCCACCATATTCAATCTCGCGAACTTATCGTGTTTGAAAGTTTGCTCGATTAGTTAGTTTGAATTCAAATTTGAATATCGCATTGTATCAAGTTTGATTTTTATTATTTGGAATAGATTGTTGATGTTCGAGATCAACGGTGGTGGAGCCAAAAAGAGTTCTATCGTTGGATTTCGGCCATTTTGGAACCTTCTTGGTTGGATTTGGACTTACAGGCCGTTTCGGATCACATCTTTCTTGGGACTCGAAGGACCGATATCGAGAAAACCAGAGATCGTTTGGTAGTGATCTCGAACTCCAACAGAACCGGAAACTCAACACCATAGATTTACCAGCCTATGGGCACCCCCTCTACGTTTAGCTTTGAGTGGATAAAGGAAGATGTAGGGTAGTAGGGGTGATTGTGAACAAAATTTACAAAGTTGAACTGTGATGTACTTTCTTATGTATTAAATATTGAAATAAATACTTAGTATTCTGATTATATATTAGTTGAAGTCTCTACTTTTATTTGGTGAAAATTATTTTAGTTTATGATGCACGGGAAATTGTTTATGTACATAAACATTTGACTTCTTTTTTCATCACCATTACCCCACAGGGTGGGGTGAATGTGATTTATACATGGGGTAATTGTGATTTTTAGTATTATTAATAGTAAAGTTTAGTTATGAGCTGAAATTTATATTTAAGTAAACGAACAACATATTGTGAGTTAAAATATATTACATTATGGTTATTATTTTTAATTTTATTGAGCCCAATGTGCACCATAGGAACCGTATCTTAACAAAACACTTTCTCATTTTGATATATATAGTATTTTTAAGTATACATCACTAATGAATTCAACCATAATTATATGTAATGGTAATAACTTGATATAACTAACATGAAATTTTAAAAGTAATTACTTTATTTATTTTTTATATAAAAAATATTTTCAAAAATATCACAAAAATTTTGTTTTATTTTCTTGATTCTCATATAACTAATTCTTATACGAAGTTTATTTTGTGATTGAAGGTTTCTATCAAGTTTTGGCACATAAAGAGTTAAACACCAAAGAGTTAATGACGCATATTTTTTCAGTTATTGACAATATTTGGCAATAAAAATAAAAATTCATATTGGTTAATCATTATTAATTAAATAAAATATAATAAAACTTAATAATAACAAATATACTGTTATAATTAACAGATATTACGATGATAAGACTATAATATTTATTTTCTTTAATTAATAACTAATATCATGTTTAAAAAGCACTAAATCACAATTACCCCATACAAATAATTTATATGGGGTGATAGTGATTATTTAATAATGTTTTTAAAAAACAATATTTTTACAAAATCATATATATAACTTTCGACGAAGACATTATAGTTTATATTAAAAAACATAAACATTAATGTTTATTACAAATTTTAGTAAAACTCTGACTTTAAACTAGTGCTTGTACACTTTGATTAACAAAGATTCTGATACCATCAAATTCTCACATAATTTTTTTGGCCCTAAATTTATTTTCCATTATTCAAACTTCCGTTGCGTTTTCATAAAATGTTAATCTTCATAATGTAAAATCAAAAACTCATAAATATTGTATATGTGTAATATAATTAAGCTTTATCACAATCACCCCACATTCACAATTACCCCCATTGACCCTATATTAGTCATTTAGGTTTTGTATATTGTTTGAAAGGACACGGGCACAGTGGTCATGGAGGAAATTAAAAAGCTAAACGTTTTGCGTGCAGCTTCAAGTGGAGCTTCAAGTGGAGAAAAATATGAGAACAAGTACTATGAATCATCGGGGATAGCAAGAACTAAACTGAAATACTTAGAGCAGCCACAACAATCAAATCAACAGGCAATAGAACAACTTACTGCGCAGATGCAGGCGCAGTTTCAGGTGATTACACAGAATATGCAGCAGACTGGAGGTAACAACAGTGGAAATGGCAATGTCCAAAATGATGGTGGTATAGTGAAGATCAAACTTCCGGCCTTGACAATACAACCCTTTGGAGGAGAGTATGGAGACTGGCTAGTTTTAAAGGATGCATTCAAGGAGGGAGTTCATAACAAGAATTTGCCTGCAGTCCAAAAATTTCAGCTGCTTAGAGGCCTTCTAAAGGACAATGCCATGAAATTGATTTCTGCACTTGAAGCGACAGATGCGAACTATGAGACAGCCTGGAAGCTTCTAACAAACAGGTATGAGAACAAACGCCTCATAATAAACGTTCATTTGAAGGGTTTGTTTGAGTTAGCTTCAATCGCTAAGGCGAGTTCTAAAGGTCTCAGGAATATGGTAGATGACATTAGAAGTCATATAAGGTCGCTACAATCTCTAAAACAACCAACAGAACATTGGGACACGATGATGATATATATGATAACAAATAAATTAGATGCAGGTACTCGTGAAGAATGGGAAAGGGAGGTCAGTGGATTTGAGGTTGACAAAATTCCTAAACTGGAGCAACTATTGTGTTTCTTAGAGAAGAGGTGTGTAACCCTGGAGATGATGGACAAAAGCAAGGTCAAAGGTGAGTTTGCTACAACACAAAGCATAAAGAAATTGGACAAAAGGATTTCGATGTCAGTCACACACGTAGAGGCTGGGAGATGTAAGGTTTGCTGTGGACAACATGCAATATTTAATTGTGACAAATTTCTCGGATTAACGCCGCAAGGGAGATACTTAGAAGCAAGGAAAGCCAAGTTATGTACAAATTGTCTGAAGGTGGGTCACATTGGAAAGGAGTGCAAGTCCTCAAGGTGTAGAAAGTGTAATGGCCAGCACAATACTTTGCTACATTATGGTGCTGGAACAAATGGATCAGCTAAATCGAAGTCTGGAGAGGATATGGAGAAGCCATCCTTATCTGATTCAGGTCAGGGCCAGACGGGTATGAATGCCTCGGGTCAACATAATCAGGTGGTGACACATTGCGTACCAAAACAGAGAACGCAAGTGATACTGTCTACGGCAAGTGTCTACGTAGTAGATGTAGATGGTAATCTACATAAGAGCAGGGCATTATTGGACCCTGGCTTGCAATCGACAATAATTACACAAAGATTAGCCAATAGATTGAGAATTCCTACAAGGAATATGAAGACTCATATCAGTGGTGTTAGCAGAACTCAAGTTGATGTACATGAGATGATAAAGGTCAAAATGGTTTCTACAACGTCTAGGTTTACAGTATATCAAGATTGTTTAATTCTTCCAATTATAACCGACAATTTTCCACAGGTTCATTTGGATAGATCTAGCTTATTCATTCCGGAAGATTTGGATTTGGCTGACCCAGAATTTGAAAAGCCAGGGGCAATTGATCTGCTGTCGGGAGCTGGAATATTTTGGCAGCTATTGATACCAGGTGAAGCTATTGCAAGAGCAAACCAACCTATTTTACAGAACACAAAGCTAGGTTGGATTCTGGGAGGAGAGTTTTCGTGTCCATCGAAACAGCATAGCAAAGCAGCTTGTAATTTGGTGATGAACTCGTCGGTGGATGCTAAATTGGAGCGATTTTGGCAGTCAGAAGAATTAAGCAGTATCTACCCGGAGAATAATCAAGAGGATTTTTGTGAGAAAAATTTCAGAGAAAATTATGTCAGACATAAGGATGGCAGATTCGAGGTGGCATTGCCAAAGGATTCGGGAGTGATGTTGGGAGAATCATTCCGAGACGCATTCAGAAGACTTCAGCAATTGGAAAGAAGGTTCAACAGGGAACCAGATCTTAGGGAAAGATATTCTCAATTTTTGGAGGAATATCTTGCTACTGGGCACATGTCACCATGCGACACAACACAAGATGCAGTCGAGACATACTACATACCTCATCAGCCTGTCATTCGGGACTACAGTCTTACTACAAAGCTGAGGGTAGTGTTTGACGCTTCGGCGAGGACGTCATTGAGTGCCTCGTTGAACGACAAACTTCTGCCAGGACCGAATCTGCAGAAGAACATAGTTGAGTTTTTGCTTCGTTTCAGATGCTACGAGGTTGGAATAACTACTGATATCGAGAAAATGTTTCGGCAGATCAGAGTAAAACCGAGTGACAGAGACTTGCAACGAATATTATGGCGAGAAAATCCACAGGATCCTGTATCAGTTTACAAATTGGACACCGTCACGTATGGTACTAGGCCGGCACCTTGGCTAGCAATGAGGTGTTTGAAGGAATTGGCTGAATTGGAAAAGGAAACGTTTCCAGAAGGTGTTAAAATTTTATCCAGGGACTTTTACATGGATGACTTGATTACAGGTGCAAGTACAGCTGAAGAGGTGATCCAAATACAGAAGCAAATGTATGAGTTGCTCGCCAGAGGAAAGTTTCATTTACGTAAATGGAGATGCAGCGAATCATCAGTTTTGGATCAAATAACGTCGCAAGGGGATTGTGAGGATTTGCTGGCAATCAATCCTCAAGACTCAGAAAGGACCCTGGGACTCTTGTGGAATTGCAAGCAATACATGTTTCAGTACGAAATTGAAATTTCAAAGTTGGACAACGTAACCAAGAGGAATGTGCTGTCGATAATCGCTCAAATTTATGATCCTATCGGTTGTGTGGGACCCATTATCATGGAGGCAAAGCTCATTCTACAAGAGTTGTGGAAGTGTGAATTGGACTGGGATGACAAGATGCCTTCATATTTGCCGGATCGATGGACAGGATTCGCAGCATCGGTGCAATCCTTTGGGGCACTGAGGATCATACGCAACGTAAATCCACAGAATACCTCTAGAATTTTAATTATCCATGGATTTTCGGATGCTTCCACAAAGGGCTACGGTGCTTGTGTGTATGTTGTTAGCCTTGGGAAGGATGGACCACAAGCAAATTTGCTGTGTTCAAAATCAAGGGTAGCCCCTGTGAAGCAATCACCGACTTTACCAAGGCTCGAGTTAAACGCAGCACTGATATTATCTAGGCTGATCAGTGTTGTTCGAGAATCTATTCAGCAGGACATTGGGGAGATACACTTGTGGAGCGATTCCACAATTACATTGCAGTGGATCCATTCAACTCCAAAAGATGTATATGTCCGGAATAGAGTTGGTCAAATTCAAGCGCTAACAAATGGCCTTTCGTGGCATTATGTGACCACAAATCATAATCCAGCTGATGTGTTATCAAGGGGCTCATCGACAAGAGAGCTGGAGAGTAGTATAACAACACCGCTTCTAGACCAGGAAGTGCCGCCATTTTGTTGATTGCGCAATTTCCGGAAGTAGCCTTGATGATTGCGCAATTTCCGGAAGTGGCCTTGGCGCTTTTGAAAAACATTTACTGACCTTGAAGTTATGTGACGCAATAATTGTCCTTGGTACTTTTTGAAAACATTAATTAACCTTGACCGTATATGTTTATGTCATAATGGATTATGCAAATTTGATTTCCTGAAAATCTGCGTCATAATTATATGTATTAATTAATGTGTAATAAGACGCACCATTTATTACGGCGTAATTGTTAAATTTTTTATATGATGGGTTTAGACCATGGTGTCTTGACCTTATATGTTTATGACATAATAAATTATGCAAAATTTGATTTCCTGAAAATCTGCGTCATAATTATATGTATTAATTAATTTGTAATAAGACGCACCATTTATTACGCCCAATTTTTTAATT
>JABFQA010002485.1:0-11181 GCA_022817065.1 Probaryconus sp. ZL-2020
GAGCGTTCTATAATCAACGACTTTGTGCCTGAATTGATGTCATTTTATGTTACGCGTTTTTCGATACATTTTTGATGATTGTTTGTCGCAACAGTCGTTCGATTTTTTTACTCTTCAGAAATTTGTGCGAAAAATTTGTTATTTCCTAGATTATAAAAAGCATGAAAAACAATTTAAGTAAAAAAAATATTATTTTTCGTATTTATAATAAAAATCAACAAATAATTTGTCGTTAAATAACAATAGTACTCATTTCTGCAAATTATTCAACTTTTGCAAATTTCAATGATATTAATTTTATGTCCTTCAAATGTCACGAAATCGTTAGGTCACTCGATACTTCGCTTAACCGTTTCTAAACATGTAAGTTCTCTGCGTTGCAGAGTAGGTAAAGTTATTCCATAATGCTAATGCAAACTTGTTCAATCGATTCGAAATTATTGCAGCAGCACTTGCGAAAGACGACAGGTACTTTCGGACTGTCGTTGACGTACTTGGGCGAACAAACGAGAAGTAAAGGGGTCCGCGAGGGTGGTTAGCTGACTATCGCGGTCACTTTGTGAACTAAGCTGGCTTTACCCAGTGTTTAATTAAGTCTCGCCGAGACTACTCGCCCGGTGTTCTTTGTGTGTGTCTCTCTCTTTTTCGAACCCCTTGTCCCACCCCCATCGCTTTCTCTCTTACATTCAATATCTCTTTCTTTCTTTCGTTTAAAACCACCATTTTTTCCGAGAGCCAAGAATTTTCAAAACAAAATTTAACTCCGGTACACAAGATTACACATTTTTTACAATTACACATTGTCATTTTTTGTACTTTAAAACTAATTTTTCTAGATTATATTGAACATTCTCTTTATTGTAGATGGTAATTTTTATAGAAATTCTTTTTCCTGGTGTATACATTTTATAACGAGAGTGTATGAATAAAGGTAAAGCCATTTTCCTAATCAATAATCGCGTGATTAGACATCAGGCAGTAATTCTCATTTTCTATCTCTAAAAAAAAAAAAAAAAAATTGAACTTAATAACAAGTATTATCAACTCAAATGTAATCGTCTGAATAATCGCTGAAAACGATATCAAGTGTCTCTGGAATATATTTAACATTAATTTCGCTTGATATCTGCATGTTGTTTTCTTAATTCAAGTCAAGCCTGGGGCGATGCCAATCTCTCGTGATCTCTTAAGATTCGACGTCGCAATACTAATAGATGCGAGCGAGGGCCGGGGGGTCTTAGTGCCCCCGGGGCACGTTTCTCGGTAACCTGGATTGGTAAGAAGAAGGTAACTTAACTTCCCAGGTACGCAACGTAAATGTTCATCAGAATAAACTAATGTGAAAAAGAGGAAAAGGTAAAAAATATAAAAACAGTCTAAGATACCAATGTCTACTTTTAAAGCAGTCAGTGGTTTTAGTCATTTTTACAATCCACCACCATTTTTCATCTCATTTCAAGGGAACGTTAAGATCCATTTTTATTACCATTTTTTTTAGTTCGCTTTTCTAGTAGACGAAGAATATAAAGATAAAGAGCAGAAGAAAAAAGAATTTGAGCGCCTGCTTGATAGAAGAACAAACACAGTTTCGCGATTACGTATCTGAGAAGCTCCTTCCGACGTGGCCTCGCGTTCATATCATTAAATATGACTCGTTTCATTAAACGGAACCGAGATTGCACTCAAGCGTTACTTTGGTGTACATTGCACAGTGTGGTTCGTGGTACCTGCAGTCGAGTTTTTTTTTTTTTTTTTTTTTTTTTGTATTTTCGATTCGTTGTAAAGTACGAAACGCGATACCGAAAGAAGAAAAAGAGCAAGTTTCCACAATCGATCTTGAATAAGAGTTATTGGGAGTTAATTAGTATAAATGATTTCAGTCGGTTGGCTGAGTGCTTTTATTAAGAAAACAATCGACAAAAAGTCTGCAGTCAGAACGTTGAAATATTTGGAAGGGAGAAGGAATGAATAATATTGAAAAATTTTTTTGTCCTGGTAAAGGGTTAATTGCAGACACACCCCAAGAAACTCCTCTCGTAGAAAAATCTCGTTTTTAAAAGTCTACTTCTATCGAATAAACTGACACGTACATTTTTGTCATGAATTTTTTCTTAAAATGCAAAACACTTTACACTTTCTTTTTATTACATTATAGTCTTATTACATCTATCTTTGTCATTAAAATTTCTTGGTCTTTCTAATGCACGATAAAATTCATTTAACAATTTCTGACATTGTAAAGTGAAGAACTTAATCTATTTTTGCTTTATTACAACATAAATATCCTCTTTGCAAAAATTTTTACTCTTCGTTCTTTTTTTTCTTGTCCTTTTTCAACTCGAAGTACAAGTGCATAAGAACGTGTCGAAAATAATTACTCCCATCGAAGCGCATTAATTAACTTTGTTAAGGGTGTCTTCTTATTTAATATGCAAAAACAAACTATTCAGTATCACTGGGCGAATTGCGATGTAGCAAAGTATAAGCCAAACTAATCGTATATTACATCTATATTTTAGCACGACATAAGCATGCAACAAACAAAGAGCACGAAGAAATACCAACATCGGGTGCGCTCGTATCCACGCTATTCGCCGTGCATACAAAACTTTACACTTACGCGAAACTCTCGTGATCATGCTGCGAGAGACGGAGTGCTTGGAAATTTCATTGGATGGAATTTGGAATTTAGATGAAATTGCACGAATTACTTGAACGCCAACTTGCACGTACATGCAATGTGTTGAACAAGTCTTTGTCGTATGTAACACGTTACTAGTAGTAATTGTTGAAAACCGGTTCATGAATAAAATCACCCCCTTCGTCTTTATAAATAAACATTACTAAACATACTCCAATGAAAATTCGAAAAGGTTCACATTAAAAAAAAAAAAGAATCAATCTTTCTTCGCTTCTCATAAGATGTTTAGAAAGTTCACACCACCGAATTATTTGTGCAACGTGGATTCTAGTCTTTGTGATCGTTACTTTTCAAAATTTTCTTTCATCAATTTCAGAAATTTATCATATAATGAAATCAATGAAAATTTGTAGCTGAAGTTTGCTCGAATGAAAAATGTTGCAAGAAAACGTGAACACTAGAAGGAAGAAAGATTGGAAGCCAGATTGCATTTAACAGAGAGAAAGGACTTAGGGGGATAATTACACTCGGAGTAACTCGATAATGTCTATTGCAATAAAAAGCGATACACATCTGTAACGTGTTCAATGTTAACACATAAATAAATCGTGTACGTGACATTATTAAGAGAGAACCAGAGACGAAGTCGTAGCGGAGAGTTTTCCCCGTTGCGGTGATTTCAACGCAAGTAAACGAAACCGTAAATTACGGATAATCACACAGCCAGGCGCGAATAAATTAAGTATCTATACGTAACGGATAACCCGTTATTAGGCGTCGTGTCACCCTTCTCGTGTAATGGTATTCGTGACACCGCAAAACCCCGCTTAAAGCTTTTTTTTTTTTTATCTCTAAAATCTAAATATCCTATTTCTACGAATAACTGTTATTTCCACAGAAACGACTCTTGGTCTTCCACTGAGAATTGCTTTTTAATCATTTCAGTTTATCCAAATCATTTTTGAACTTTTGTAAGAAATTTAATGTATCTGAAGTTCTCAATTTGGAAAGAGCAACTTAAAGAAAGAATTTGCAAAATCTTTAGCGGAATTAAATTTTGCAAATTATTAGAAATGATTGTATTCCTTGTTGCAATTATCGATGAGAGTACTTCAGACACATGAAATTTAAACAAAGTCAATAAAATATGAAATGAATTTCTAAATGCAAAACAGGTGTTTTTGTTTTGGAAATGATGACAATTATTCGAATGCCTATAATCATGAATGGGGCTTTATTTTACGAGGAGGTGAACACGTGAAATTTGGGGTATAATTTTTGGGGGATATTTTGTTTCGAAACTTTTGTCAGTGACGTGTGACAGTAACTAATTTCGTGGGATATTTCGTGCACCGATACGAGTGCGCGCAAGAGGCAACGGGGATCAAGCAATTATGATTGCACCATCATCGTCATCATACGAGCAGCACACCAACAGCGTCCATCAGACTTTATTAGAGCGACGATCGAGAACAATCGGTTCAATGATTACAGCCGAAACATAATCGTTAGCAGACACAAGCCATTAATGACTAGCGACCATTCTCGCCATGCCAAATTAACATTGCCCGGAATGAGTTTGCTCTCAGTAATGGACCAAGTAAATGAACAACGATTACTACTTCCCGTCGTCTAGTATTTGATGATTATTATACTTTTTGAAACCCATATATTCATAAAGTTTTAACTTTAAGACATTATAATATATGGACGTACAAAATATTTTATAGCGAGGTAAAACTGATACCGAAATTTGTTAATGATATTCAATTTTCTAACGTAAAAATGTTGTATTTAATAAACGCGAGTGCGAAATTAATAACGAAATTTCACGCAGCTTTGCATATTGCAGTAATATTCGAAATACGTTTGTTTTGTCGAGGGGGTAATTTTGACGGTATTTGGCCAATTCGAGAATAGACGAGCGAAGCGCGAAGGGTGAAGATTCCGGCGGCTCTTTATTTGGCTAAGGGACGGAACATAAGACAACTAGCTAAGACGTTGCTGGTTTTCGCGCAAGACACTGAAGGGATCCTTTCGTAATTACAGTAACCGCAGCCGCCAAACATGACTACCGGTTAGAGCGGGGTTCGAGAGCCTTAACCCTATCAGCACCTTCGGGCAAATCCGCAGGGGAGTTAGTTGGATGCTCATAATAACACAAATATAAAATAATGACGATGCCGAAGGAAGTAGTGTACACCGGGCGCGGTCAGACAAACAAACTATTGACTTCGACTCTACAAACAATCCGTTAATTTCATTTTCACAATCCCACATTATGCAAATCTTGGTAATCCGCAATATTTCATCAGTCGGAAATTAACAGCAAATAGATCTTTTTTTTTTTTTTTTCTGAATAAAACTTATCATATTTCAACACATGTATACGATCAAATGTGTGTTATATGAAATTAATGAATGAGTTTTGAATGTTTTTTCAGCTGAAAAAAAAAACAATGTTTGCAAATTTAGTTGCGAAAGTAAACTTACTTTTAAACAAATTAAAAGTAAATAATAAACAAAATGAAAAAACGGTTAAAAGTTTTTACTGGGTTAATTCGAAAGGAAAATAATGAAATTTGTACCGGATAGAGATTGAAAATTTAGGTTTGTTTAACAAATGAAATCGCTGTGGAATTAACAGACCGAATAGCCAGACTCAATGAAACGGTCATTAAAGTGCTGAATGAGCATTGCAAAAAGCTAGTTTTGCGCCGACCCGAAACTGGATTTACTGTTTTTCCGCAGTTATTCTTACAAACATTGTAAGGTACACGAAATTAGCAGTTTTTCAATTTCCGGGGTGTCAAATGTTGAATAAATCAGATTGTAATCAGCAATTACCAACATTATATTTCCAAGCAAATGACCGAATTGAACAAACATCATTAGAGTATACTCATGCTTATTGGACTCTGAATGTCAAATATGCGTATGCACGTATGTGCAATATTATGCATTACTCCTCATTGTTGTTTGGCAATTCAATATAATCAGTTTCGTAAACCCCAAAAAGAAAACATTTTTTTCTAACAAATATTTTTCTTCAATAATTTCACGCGTATACAATTTTGGCACATTTCAAAATTTTTGCAAAAATACTCCCTTTAAAATTGCAAATTATCCTTCAGGAAAAAATGTTCATTTCTTGTGACGATAATCTTAAATAAGAGCGTGGAAAACATGACTAAAAATGTCCTAAATCGAATCTCGTTACGGTTCATCTTGGCAGTTGGGTGAAGTGTGCTCAGATGTGCGGCGTATTCTCTTCGGCTTTTGCCCTGCTTGGCGTAGCATCCGTTGCCTGTATTAAGATATTACAAACATTCGACTTTGCGCCGTGTGTATATCTATATACTCATAACAAGCCACGTTACAGAGGGAAGGAGACTTGTAAACTGTAATTGCATTAGTTGCGGTGATATTTTGGGCTCAGGTGTCTTCTCAACTGCTCTGATCGTTAATAGTCACCATTATGGTTGTTAACTCCAATTGCTAAAATGAGGTGACGTCTTCTCGAAGCAATTCGTAGAAACTTATTTCAGACTTCATATTTATCATTCATTTTCAAATTATTTCATTTTATAAATCTTTCATTCTAATTCTTCACGTTTAATATTCAAAAAGACTTATCTTACACTGAGAAAAAAAAATTTGAAAAATTACAATCTAAATAATAACCTGAGGATATGAAGATCGTATTGCTCAAAAACTACAATCTAAAATATGAAAAACTATACATTAATTAATAAAAAATGATAATTTAATTTATCATTGTCTTTATTTTAGATTGTAATTTTTGAGCAATACGACCTACAGATTATTCTACAGATTATTATTTAGATTGCAATATTTCAAATATTTTTTTTTTTCAGTGATATTATAGAAAATTAGTTTTTCAAGAACTTCTTGGACTTTGTTGAGGAAATTCCAAAAGTTTTGGACGAAACAAGGGGTATTAATAAATCCTCAACAATTTCGTAAGCAAGAACGTGTTGTCAGTCGAGGCGTGAATTCGATTCGATGAAAAATGATAAAGTTTTGTCGTCGTCGGCAGTTGGCATCGACGAGTCCGAGAGATGTGGGCATGAAACATTAATCTCTTACGGTGGCAATATCGGTGGTGATATTCGAGGCACGAGTACTATACGAGCGATGTCATTAGTTGGCGTCGTGTGGCCGACACTACACGCTGGGAAACGTGTCCGCTCGTATAGTGCTTGTGCGGTAACAGTGGTGTTCGTGCGCGCACGGTAGTATCGATATGCAGGACCGTGTTAATCGATCGCCGTATTCCTCAGGATGGAGCGATGCTGCGAGCTTTGAATACATGCTACAAGAAGCATACGAAACCGATTCACGGTACTCTCCTCTTTAGCAACGCAATACAATTTTTATCCATTCAGAATTCGTCATCGTTTTCTTTTTTTCAGATCAAGATTGTTTGATGCCTCGAAATGAGAGTTGACGAATTTTTTAGGAACAATGTTTTTGGACGAATCTAAGAATATTTAGATTGTTAATTTAATTATAAAAGGATTAGGGTCGAGTCACTTGTTTTTCTGCGAGTTAGTTTAAATTTTGCAAATCTTGCAAATCTGTATCAGCTTTTTGGCAGACATGTATACAGTTTTACAAGTAATGCAAAACATTGGCGAATCTCGTCTTTGTGGACGTACGCTTGGTAAAGAACCGAGGCAAACCGAAAAACCGGTTTGTCTGGAGAAGAGCGACGATTTCCGAGATTCCGCTCATTTGAATCGATTTCCTTACTCGGCTCTGCGAATAATAAAAAGCATTGGGCTCGGGCGCGATTCATATTTATTGCAATGTTACGCCGTTTGAAAATTGTACTTCGTGAATGTGATTATTGCGCTTTATCGCGTTTCGATTCCTCGTAAAATATGTTCGGATCGACTAATTGAAATTTTATCATTTTATAGGAATATGGATGTGACTTAAATGGCTCTGAATATGATTATTAGGGTGTTAATGTTGCAATGATCTTTTCCTTTTCGATAATTTCAGCGTCGTAAAATATCATCCTTTTTGTAAAAAACTTATTGCAAATGGCTTTATTTATTTTTCTACATTGTAAGTACAATATAGTCTTTCTCCTCATAATTTTTTTTTTTCAGTTGCATTTTTTTTCAAATTGTATTTGACTCATTGTTAATGCGACAAAAATTAACATAAATTTCTTGACAATCAATTTTATAAAAGACAAGAAAATAAAACATATTTTATTGCCCGACTATCTGAGTTAACATTTTTGCCCAGAGTTAATAATGAATAAAAAAATGCTTTGTTCAATGCTTATGAGTTTATGCACTTCAGGTCCGTTTCATACATTTATGGTTGTCCTTATGGAGTGGAAATCAATCATTTTTAACAATATTTATATACTCAAATAATATACTGCCTTAATAGTATTTTATCCGCGATATTGCGACGGTAAAATGTACTCCCCGTAATGGTAATAATATTTCAGCTAGGTTCTATTGTTTGCAAGCAGGCATTCGCAGGCTGAATAATGCATTATTGCATTAATTTCGTTGATTGATTGACAGAAGTGGAAAACCCGAAGAGTCGTAAAATCTATTTTTACGGTTTAACCACTATAAAAGTTGATGAAATCCCTTAAATTTTAATTCAAACACAAATACATAAGCGTTACACGATATTCCGCAATGAACTCTATGACCAACTTTTACAATCTATACGCCTTTTGTAATTAGAAAGTGTAAACATTTGTTCAACCAATACAACGTGTATACCGTGAAAATTAATTATGAAAAACTTTATAAATATGTCCTGGAGGTTTGTTATTGCATTTACAATATAAATCGTACGACTCATTATCATAAAATTTTATGCTCTTCGACAGGTTTTGCAAAAATAAATAAAAAAAGAAAAACAAAATTATTCATGGCTTAAAATTAAACAATTTGCAAAAATGACAATCGAAATTCTAATTTTCCTCTTTAACGAATTCTTGACGAAACAAAAAGGAAAATGTTTTCTGGAAAGTAGTATTTTCGAGTGATTGGTTCGCAGCACTTTAGAAGAAAATTTTGAACAGTCTCTCCTAGCAATCATATAACGTTATCGCAGAATGCGTACGAGCGAGTGTCGTCTCTGGTCTGCGTGCCTTTCAACCGCTCTTCCGAAATTCTCTCTATCGACGTGTGTGCGGGCGTCTGTCTTTCTCTGGCTCACGTTGCCGAGCGTGTCCCTCGAGTGCAAGCTGCCAATGGTATACGCGCGGCTCTCACGGCTTGGTTATTGTTCACGTTAATTGATGCGTTATGTTTGATGCCGTTGTGATAGCCATTGTGCGCGGGGTGTCCACTGATAACTGAGTTACAGACTGCGGCGACCAGAGTGCACTCAAACCTAATTATCTCGAACCGATGCAACTGCCGCATTGCGTTGTTGTCTCTGCGCGAGCGTTTCCGCAATTGACATCTGGGCAAAATCTACAGACTGCAAAATTTCCTATCCTCATTTACGTATAGTAATGAGTATATCTTTTCAATATGGATTTATTCTGTCACAGAAGAGGATTCTTTGATCGTTGCATTTATTCCTCTCGATACTAGAAAAATTGCTATAAACTTTCGTTTGAACAAGAATTTTTTATTTTTGTTCTGTATAGAAAATTACGACAGTGACAAGAAAGCAGTTAATTATAGTAGGAATAAATGTAAAGATTGCAGATATAACAATTACATTAATGTTTATGCACTTTTTTTATCGCCCAGTAAACTTTTCATGAAAATAATAATACACGCGTATCTGATAAAAATGTTTAATTGCTAGAATAATATTGTTTCGTGTATTACATTATAAATAAATATGATTCCCATTATTCGTTATGCATGAAATATTTGAACAAAGATCTATGATGACCCAATGCGATACACGAACAAGTGTTCAGATTATTTTATTATAAAAGTCGTTGTTAACAATATTGCGCCTAAATCCAAGTTAATAGACAGATTTCCCATGATAACGTGCGTATAAAAATAAATCGTACAATTTTACTGTGCATATGGAAAAGAAAAAAAAAAAAAAGAAAAAGGTAAATTAACAATTTCACAACTCGCAACTAAAGTTAAATAAATAACGGTAAGGATTAATTAATAAATCTAATTCAATAAATGTTAATACCAACATTAAATTGATTGAATAACATCGATAAAACTGAAGTTATAACGCGAGAGAGTGAGAGATAGATAAAACGAATTGAGAGCGATTAGAAAAGTGACTCATTTGCAGCGACCTGTAACGCATTTTACGAGGCTACACCGTCCCGATTCGTGGCGCCAATCGCACAAGTGGAGGCAGCACTATCCAATATAACACGGGCGTAAAAGGTTCGTTTATTTCGCGGTGCATGGTGGTAGCCGGTTCGGCGCAAGAGCGAGAAAGGGAAAGGGGGAAAAGGATAAAGGAGGAAAGGATAAAGAAACGAAAGGAAAAGAAAGAAAGAAAGAAAGCAAAAAAGAAGAAGAAGAAGAAGAAGAAAAAGGAAGAGCGCCCACTTGCGTAGAAGCAAGAGCATAAAAGCTCGTAGAACGACGTTTTACAAAGGGTCTATCAAGCGCGGAGCAATGTTGATGACCAACGGATAGGCGGCGGCCGGTGCAATTTCACCGCGTACCGCAGTCAGCGTCGTCGTTGGTGTTACGATTTTTATGATGCTCCCTTTACAACCGACAAAATGTAATTTTCTGCGATATGTATACGTTGGGGTAAATCCCAGGGAGGCTAGAACACGGAAAAAGTGGAAAACCTAGAGATACTGTGCAGATTCATCTGCAGAATTTCATCGCTAAAATTTATTCACTTTTGCACTAATGAGAAGATATTATGTCCTATTCAAATTTCATCAAATGTCGATTGTCGAATTTTTTTTTTTGCACACGGATTATTGATTACTGGCTTAGGGACCAGGTTATTTTTTTTTTTTTAATCTTGATCCTTCGTTCAAGTTTGTAATAGTTTGTAATTTGCAATATGGTTTACAAATAAAGGTCTGCAATGGCAATATTTAATTAGCAATAACAGCATGTGCGAATAATCAATATGGAGATAAAAGTCGTTGGTTCGTATATTATTATTCGCATTAAACTGAGCGATGTTTTACAGCTTTACTATTAACATAATAAACTTCTAAGTTTGATGAACACGTTGGAAAAGAGATTATAGATTGGGAAATAATGCCAAAGTAAAAAATCATTAATTGATTTATAGTCATGGTTACGCACCATTAACCACTTGAAATAGCAAATTATGTAATTTAAGATGGCCGTGCGCGATGCGCCATCAACTTTCACACGTTAATGTAATTCTTTAATTAAAATACCTTGAAATTTATTAAAGATTCAGAAAAAAAGAATCCAGCTCTAAATATTCGTTATTAAGAATCGCGTGATTCAAGATTTACTACGATAATAATTCATCACACGCAAAAACAATTTATTTCACAAATTATTCAACTTTTCATTCTTTTTTTTTTTTTTTTTATTGCT
>JABFQA010002486.1:0-11180 GCA_022817065.1 Probaryconus sp. ZL-2020
TATTTGCTTTAAACATAATTATAAAAAAATTCTGAAACATTTTTTTTTTCTTTTTTTTTCATTTTTAATGAATAAATTTCACTTATAGATTTACCTTCAAATAAAGTGCCATCATCTAGAAAAACAATTTTATCGTTGTATGTTAATATTTCACTAATGAAATTCAAAATTAAACAATTCACTATGAAACACTTTGACAAAAGTTTCATTTTCAATCAATGAAAAAGAATTAAATTTTTAACACATGAACGTTTGTGCTTGAACTCTGGTCCACCGATAGTCACGGTTTTGATCCAACTGAATCTATTTTAAAGAATCTAAAGCTATTTAAATATCTTATTTGTAAGTGATGAGATAAAAGTTAAAATCTTTCTGTTGGCCACAAGTTGTCATTTGTACATCTAGTCAAATTTATGTGACATTCACCATAATAAAAATCATTCCTATATGACGTGATTCCTTTATCTGTGTGCGTAATAAATACATTGATGTATTCTAAATGCTAATCATTAAGGAACTAATAACATTCACATAATTTTTTGTTCTGCTTTGTCTATTTTGTTTTAAAGAAATCATTTCGACTTCATCATTTCTATACAAATAAATTGTACGCGTGATTATGAACGATCATCTTGAATTAGGATTATCTCTGACGACATCGCGATAACTACTTTGACGGAAATTTATTTCAAGGAAGCATAACGAGATTTTGGAAATGTAATTTGAGTGACGTAAAAAATGAGTACTTTCTAAAATTTGTCAAACTTGTATTTTCAATGTTTCAATGAAAAAGAAATCAATTTTCATGACGTATCAATTATAAATAAATTGTTTCCTGTGAATAGTTAGCTTTACATAAGTATTGTCAATTCAACGACCTGCTAAACCGGTTTTTTTTTTACTGTACATTAAATCTAATCCATTAGAGAAGATCTCGACATTTTTTGCATTGTAACAAGAAGTAGCAATGTAAAAAGTTGTGTATTACGAAACAGTGTGAAAATAAAACAAAAAAAGAACTGACGATTAATAAGATCGTAATTGGACAGTAATTCAAAATATGTTATTATTTAAATGTTATTACACACTTTTGTATTAATTACTTATACATAGAACATATCGCAATACTTTCGTTTTCTTGGCCTATTATTTTCAGCATCATCAAAACATTGTCTTACGTCTGCCACATGATCTGGCCACACAATTCGTTCAATCCAATTAATGTAATATTCTATTCGAGTGTATATTCCAGGTACATCTTCTCCGCATGGTTTTCCAAAGCTTGTAATCCCATAAACGTCTTTAAGACACCTATGATCAGGATGAACTGCAGAAAGAGGTCCTCCACTGTCACCCTAAAATTCATCCCCAATCAAGTTGCAAAAAAAAAATGATCTTAATTGTATCGTAACGAAACAAAGAAACACATACTTGACAAGTATCCTTTCCAGGATTTCCAGCACAAATTTGCCATTCATCATTTATGCCATTATTTAACAACTCTGTTTCATCGATGTAATGTCTGTTGCATTCTTTTTCTGTTACAATAGACAAGTTCACTTTCAGCAAAACGTCAGAACCCATTGAACTACCTATGGATTAATTTATTCTATAATCATTTTCTTTTTCGCATTATAAGATTATTTTAAGGAAAACTTAATAAATTGTTTACCATATTCAGTACTACCCCAACCAAATGCTGTTAGATTATCTGGCAATTCGACATGTTTCCAACTAGTTGGTAAGCAAGCTGGTTGCACATAGTCGGTGAAATAGACTGGTTTTTCTAATCTAAGTAAACCAATGTCATGGTATAATTCGGAATCGTTATATAAGGGATATCTTATTCTCTCACTGACCCTATACATTTTTGCAGTTTCCTTTACATCTTTGTTCATTAAATTGATGTCTCCGAGTCTCACCACTGTTACTGGTCCACTAAAAATGCATGCATTTTTTTTTCAGGTTGTTTATATTAGATTAATTTTGTTTAGAAGAATAAAAATCTTTACCAATCAGTAATTAAACAATGCGCAGCAGTAAGAACGAAGTATTCTGAAATAAGACTTCCACCGCATTGCCATTCAAGTTTATTACTTGTTCTCGATTTGCAGCCAATTATTGCTGCAGCTTTAAAGTCTTGAGGCGATGCTGCTGATCCTCCAAATACAGGATCAAGTCCATCAATTCTCTTTCTTATAGTCACGTTGCCTTCTGTGACTGTTACATATAGGAAATCGTCGTCCAGATTTCTTGCCCCGCACATTTTTGAATAATTGAAGCACACTGTTTGAAATTAAAATTATTTAGTTTTGAAAGCCATTGGAATTACAAACTACAACAATTATTAACTGAAGTAACTGTTTAATATTATAGATTTTACAAACTTCCGCTTGCAACTAGATTTGTATGTTCGTCATTTTCCCATGTTTCGTTTGTTATAGTCAATGGGTTATAGATTAGGCCTTTGAGAAAATCATTGAAACCTAAACAAATTGTTATTAATATTTATGAGTATGAAATTTGATATTTTTAATGGTGTACTGCTTCAGCGTTACCGTTTTGCGAAGAATTATCGGTATCATTTTCTGCACTAAATCTGCTTATGAGAGGAAGACTGAATAAACCTGAAAATCATTCTGCCATCAATATGCAACTCTTACAACTTCAACAGAAAAATCATAGTCGAAATTACCATTTGGGTTATTTGCGTTTTTGGTGTAAGTAATGTTTTGGGAATCTGAAAAATTAATTTATGTTACAGTAATTTCTGAAAAGAACACAGATTCCATCGATTTGAACATAATGAAAAAACTTATGTAAGATTTCTTATGAATTATGTTATTTTACTAACGTGGTTGTAAAGCATATAAGTAGAACGGTAACAGCCATTCCAGTTCATCGTTGGAAGTGTCATTATCCATCATAAGATCTTTGGATAAGTAGATCGAAAAGTCTGTAATGTTTTGTGGACAACAAACCATTGAACCATTGGATGAGCAAAAATTGTCCGATAGATCTAAATCCAATAAGGTATTATTTATTTGTAATGCAAGACAATCTTCACTTAACGTACATATTCCATCGACGTTGTCTGCTAAGATACATTCAACATTTCCTTAAATGAAAAAGAAATACAAAATGAGATTATTTCATTAAATTACTATATTTCAGGTAATATATGCTGTTTCTTAAACAAGAACAAACAATTACTATTGTTACATGAATTTACAACAGAATCAAAAAAGTATTTGTTTCATCAATTATGTAATTTGGAATTTTACATTTAATCTAACACTGCATCATGTAAAAAAATAATTGCATTATGTAATAAAAACATCTATACTGTAAATTAAAAAATAATAAGAGTCGGGTATTAACATTTGCATCGTTACCTTCGTCTGCACTTATGTTACTTAGAGAAAGAAGAAATGCGAATAAAAATAATTTAAAAGAAATCATTGTCAATTCAATTTATTCAAGGACGCGCTGAAATCTGCACTTGATTTATTCACTATTTCTTACTGAAAGAGAACACTGATACTGTGATTGAGGCTCAACTCTGACGAGTTTATAAAAGCTATTATAGTTCATTTTTTTATCTAATCAAATCATTATTTCTCCCACGGTTATGATCTTTTGAACGACGTTGCCAATTTTAATCTTCCTGATAATTTATCCTTAAAAAAAGAAAAAATTCATTTATTCATTATTACATACCAGTTTTTCCTTTGAGGAAAAGAATTGATTAAGTTGTAATAGGTCAGTTTCTTTTTTTTCTGGAAAGTCATTTAACAATGATTTATGAAGGGATTGTAGCTTTTATTATTATAATATCAAAAATTATAATAATTCATTTTAATTTATTCACAATTTCATTACAAGTATTTGATTATTTAATTGTTACATTTTAATTAGAATACATCGCAAAACACTCTATCTGTAGGCCTATTGTTAGCCTTATCGTCAAAACATTTTCTCACGTATGCCACTGTTTCTGGCCATGCAACATTTTCAATCCAATTTATATAGGAGTAAACACGAGTATAAATTCCTGGGACATCTTCTCCGCATGGTTTACCAAAGCTGGTAACACCAAGAACATCTTTCATGCATTGACGCTGAAGATGAACTGCAACGAGTGGACCTCCACTGTCTCCCTAAATATAAATAATTCATTTTAGATCCAAATCAGCAGATAAGAAAAAAAAAAAAAATTAAACGTACCTGACAAGTATCTTTTCCAGGGCTTCCAGCACAAATTTGCCATTTTTTGTCTATGCCTACGTTTAACATCTCCATTTCATCAATATAATGTCTGTTACAATCTTCTTCGTTTATTGTTGTCAAGTTAACTTTAAGCAAGACACTAGAACCTACTGCACTACCTATAAAGTATGTTAATTTATTTAGTAATAATTAGTAATTTATATGTTGATTAATCAAAATGTTAATACAATTTTTACCATATTCAGTACTGCCCCAACCAATGGCTGTAACATAGTTTGGATCAAATGCAAATCCATGAAACATGGTTGGCAAACAAGCTGGTCCCACGTAGTCGTTAAATTCTACTGTTTCCTCTAATTTCAGTAAACCAATGTCATGATAAAGTGAAGAATCGTTGTATAAAGGATGTCTTATTCTCTCAATAATCCTATAATTTCTTGGTTTTGAATCTTCGTCGCCTTTCATTAAATTTAAATCACCGAGTCTTGCCCAAGTCACTGGACCACTGCAAATACGTGGATGATATATAAATGTTCTGAACATAGCATAAAAATGAATGAAAATGTTTACCAATCTGTATTTAAACAATGTGCAGCAGTAACAATGTAGTTTTCTGAAATAAGAGTTCCACCACATTGCCATTCAATTTCACCACTCTTTGATTTACAGCCGATCACAGCTGCCGCTTTGAATTCTTTAGGAGCTGCTGGTGTACCACCAAATATCGGATCGATGTAAAATATAGATTTAGTATCGTCTGTTTTAACTGCAGCACCTGGTTCAGGTTTTTCCGCACAAAATCTTTTCATATAATTGTAGCACACTGTTTCAAATGTGAAATTATTTAGTTTTGCCAAATTTGAATTTAAATACTGAATTTTTATTAAAAATGCAAATTATTTTACGAACTGTGACCAGCAACGAATCCTTTATAATCATCATTTTCCCAGATTTCTTCTGTTGTAGTAATTGGATTTTCGTTTACTTTTTTATTGACATCATCTAAAAAATTTTTTAATAATTTGCTTGAATTTCATTAATTTAATTTGGAAAGTCTGGGTAACAGTATTACCTTTGGAAGAAGATATATTTTCAATATTATTTCTGGCATTGAATCTGCCTATGTAAGGAAGGCTAAATAAATCTGAAAATCATTTTGTGTTAATAAATAATTGATACAATTTACTTTTTGTTAAAGTATTTAAAAATTACCTGTTGTGTTGATTGAATTTCCCATGTAGGGAACATTTTCGGTATCTGAAATATAGAAATTAACTGAAAAGGTCTTTTTCTTATTTTTTCATATTTTTAATGTGAGTATTAATTTTGTTTCACTTACTTGTTGGTAAATTAGATAAAAACATGTGTACCAAAGATTCCAGTTCCGTATTAGTCATTGATTCATTGTTCATAAGAAGAGTATTCAGAAATGACACTGAAAAATCTGAAACGTTTTGTGGGCAACAAACCACCGAACCATCGGATGAACAAACATTTTCCAATAGTTCCAAATTCAATAAAGTATTATTTACTTTAAATACAGGACAATTTTCGCGTAATTTACAAGTTCCTTCGACGTCTGCTAAATTACATTCTTTTCCTAAGAGGAAAATTAAATCATCAATAATTTCGATTTCCTTAATTAACTAGAATTCAGAAAATTTTTTTGGCTTTCTGGGAATATCCAACAAATTAACAGTTACATCATTTTGCAAAAAAAAAAAAATCATCATCGTCATGTTTACAAGTAAAATTTTATCTTACAACTTGTTTTTTTTTTCACAAAATTTAATATTTTCTAACATTCTTGATGTAAAGTGATGATGATGCTATTAGTTACAAATTACGATCTTTTCATTTCTAATTCTAATAATCACGTAATTACATAATGAATGTACTTTTACGTTTAATATGAAAACTTAAAAAAATTTTGGATACTGAAATTTACAACGGTACCTTCATCTGCATTTAAACCATTTAGAGATAGAACAGCTGTGAACAAAAATAATCTAAAAGAAATCATTGTTCACTGGATTTATTCAAGGACGCACTGAAATCAAGCACTTTATATATTCACTATTTCTTGTTCAGAGAACACTGATACTCTGATTGACGCTCAACTCTGCCGAGTTTATAAAAGCAATTACATTTCATTTTTTTTTTACTAATCTGATCATTATTTTCCTTAAGTTGCGATCTTGGGATTATCTCTATCAATGTGTCTAATCTTCCTCCAATTTTGTTTGTTTATTAAAATAATTTAAAATTATAATACAAAATTACAATTATATAAAGAAAAATAAAAAATTATTCCAATATTTCTACAATTACAATTTATAAAATTACAATTCAATAATTGAACATCGTTTTAAAGTATTCAACCTGTCAAATTTTATAATTTTTCTATTATAAATAATATAACCCTATGAAAAATTAAAAAGAGAGATTAAATGAAAAAAAAATGTTAATATACAATCGAGTGAAGAAGAAATGTGAAATCATGTGAAATCACAGAATTGTTACAAATTTTAAATTGAAAAATTTATAAACTGTGTATTGATCACGACGATGGGATTATTGAACACTATTAAAACAGCTTTTGATTTTGTGATCTCGACAGTACTATCAATTTTTAAGACTTTGGCAATCATCTTTTTATATTTAGTAACAACAATTATAGTTTTCCTGAGTTTCCTGCTATTGAGTTTTGTAATTCTAATTTTACTGGGCATTATTCCCCCACCTGGCACAGGACGTGACATGAGCGGACGTAGATTCGAACCACATCAAAATTAATTATTTAACAGAAAAGTTATTTGCAATTATATTAATACGAAATATTTAATTTTCCTGTAAAAAGAAATGTCTAATTATTAACGCATTTTTAGGAGCACGTAAAAAAGTTTTTATTGTGGCCAAACGATGCTTTCAATCCAAGGTACATAATAAGAAACTTTCGTATAGACTCCTGGTACTCCACTTCCACACATTTTGCCAACACTCGTGATTCCAATAACATCGTTCATACAAGAATAATTTTCACTTGGTACAATAAGTGGCCCACCACTGTCACCCTGAATAAATAATAAATTATTAATTATGCAGAGTATTGCTAATTAAAATTCATAAAAAAAAAAAAAGAGAACAAGAACTTTTATTAAATGTGATTTTGCAGAATTTACCTGACAAGTGTCTTTTCCATCTTGACCTGCGCAAATTTGCCAATAAGGTACAATTCCACGATATAATTTATAATCATTATCTTTATAATGTTCATTACATTCTGCTTGTGAGATCCATGATAATGTAACGTGTAGTAAATCATCAGATCCTTCATCAGCCACTGAAAAAAAAAAATACATGATAAAGATAAAAGATAATTTGATGAAAATTTCAATATGATTACTTACTGAATTCAGTGAGGCCCCATCCCATAGCATCAACATAATCTGGAATTTTGGATCTTGGAATTGGTGCTAGACAAGCTGGTCTGATCCAAGAATTAAATTCTACGGTTTCTTTCAATTTCAGCAAAGCAATGTCATGATACAAATAAGGCCCTTTGTAGTTTGGATGTTTAATTCTTTTTAATACTTTAATGCTTTTTGCATAACTGTTGTCATCGTCTCGTTTTAAATTCAGATCCCCAATTCTGACCCAAGAAGCTGCACCCCTTAAACAAAATGATATATTAACTGTGTTTTGATAGAAACAAATTATTTTAACATTACCATTCAAATGAAAAAACGCAATGAGCAGCAGTGAGGACAAATTTTTCAGAAATGATGGTTCCTCCGCAAAGCCATTTAATGCCCTCTTTCTTGTCATCGTAACCCACAGCAGCCATGTGTGGATACAACTTTGGTGGTGTCTGCTCGCCACCAACAACAACCATAGCTCTTTTTTTTCTAGTTCTTGAAGATGGACAGAAAGTGTTGGCATATTCCTTGCATTCTTTACAATAAAAATCTAATTATTTTTTAATATAGATTAATAACCCATTTGTTAATTATATTGAAATCAATATATCTTACTAGAATTAGCTTTATCTCTAGGATAGTATTTAATATTGAAAGCTCGTCTCACTTCGTCTTGTGTCAGTTTTGGAACATTGTTACCCACTATGAAAAATGACAATCCATCTGATTTTTCTGTCGGACAGCATATGATTGGTTTCATCCCATTGAATCCACATACCATTTCTGGATTTTTTCCACGAGACACTTCTAAATTGACTCTTGGGCAATCTTCAATTAA
The DNA here is from genome assembly GCA_022817065.1 of Probaryconus sp. ZL-2020. Taxonomy (NCBI): domain Eukaryota; kingdom Metazoa; phylum Arthropoda; class Insecta; order Hymenoptera; family Scelionidae; genus Probaryconus; species Probaryconus sp. ZL-2020. The sequence goes on from JABFQA010002486.1 coordinate 8,488, forward strand.
TTTACAAGTACCACTGAAAGTTTTTGCTTCGCAATTTTCTCCTGGAGTAATTTGTGTTAAAAAATTATTGTTTGTGGTTTTACAATTTTACAAATGTATTTGAATAAATAATTACCTTCGGTGAAAGTAGAATTAACGTCATAAATGGGCGTGTCGGATTTTGCAAAATGAATACTGAATGCAAGGACTGATGTCAATGCAAATTTTGTACTTTTTATAAATTTCATGATTCACTGTTCTGATTCATGTAAGTACGTAATTTAGGGAATATTTAATGATGTTCGTATTGTATTTTTGATTTGAAGTAAGTTACATTTGAATTAATACTAAATATTACTTCTATTAATGAATCATTTTAATGCTAGTCAGGGGAATCACAGTCCGTCATATTAGAACCTTGAACTTCACCAGTGTAACATCTTCTAGTAGTATTATTCATTTCTATCTTCATTAAACATTAGATAAGATTTTTTATATTCAATAATGATGATTTCGATAAATAAAGAAAAATGTGTTTTATTAAATTTTGCAAAATTTGCATTTTATTGTAAGGGAAATAATATCTGTTCACTTTTCATTTAATTAAAAAAAAAAATTAATTAAAACTATATTTAAATAAAAACTGTACATATAATTAACAAAAATAAAATTTATTATTGTGGCCAAACTATGCTTTCAATCCATGGAACATAATACGATACTTTAGCATAAACTCCTGGAGCGTCATTTCCACAAGTGATACCAATATTTGTGATACCAATAACGTCATGCAAACAAGAGTACTTTTCATTGGGAACCACCAATGGCCCACCACTTTCGCTCTAAAATAACAGACAAAATTTTTAAATTCATTTTTATTCTTATTTTTCTTTGCAAATAAATTTCTTACAATCAAAAATTTACCTGACACGTTTCATTGCCAACCTCTCCAGCACATAATTGCCAAGAATTAACGATACCACGATTAAGAGAATAATCATCATCTTTATGAGCTTTATTGCATTCTTTGTGAGAAATTAATTTCAGAGTTATTTGTTTTAAATCATCGTTATCATCACTGTCCACTAAAAATATAAGATATTATATTAACAAGAGAAACTTGAAATGAACCAAATTTAATAACTTACACCAATTAATCCAACCCCAGCCAATTGATTCTGCGTATTCTGGAGTTGTATTTCTTTTCAGAGGAGCTAAACAAGCTGGTCTTATCCAATCATTAAATTCTACGTCCTTTTCCAGCTTCAGTAAAGCAATATCATGGTATTGATAAGGAACTTTATAATTAGGATGTCTAATTCTTTCGATTACTTTGACATTGATTGCATGTTCATCGTTGTCAGGCTGGTACAAATTCAAATCTCCCAATCTGACCCATGTAACTCCACCCCTAAACATTGTAATTTGATAGCATAAATTTTCATAGAAGTAATTTTCTAATCATTAACCAATAAAAATGTAAATGCACCAATCAAAAGTGAAAACGCAATGAGCAGCAGTCAGTACAAATCTTTCAGAAATAATTACACCACCACAAAGCCAAACGACGTCTTCTGTATCATCGTCTGTAGAATATCCAACTCCCACCATATGTGGATAAGTTTTTTGTTGGACTGCACTGTGTTTATTACTGCCAAAAATTCTTGGTTCAATTATCTGTTTCGCTGGACAGAATGCATTGGAAAATTCTGTGCATTCTAGAAAAAACAAAATTTTTCTTTTTAAGTCCAGTTCACCGATATTCAAATATCGAAAGATTAATGAAACACACTTACTCGCGGCAGCTTTTTCACGAGGATAATATTTCATTTGGAAAATCCTTTTAATTTCCTCAGCTGTTAGTTTTGGGACATTGTCACCTGTCATAAAAAAAGATAATCCATCTGTATCATCCGTAGGACAACAGATAATTGGAGTTGCGCCATTGAAACCACAAATTTTTTTCGGCCTTTTTCCTCGTGCTAATTCCAGATAAACTCTTGGACACAAGTCTAAGATTTTGCAGGTCCCTATTTTGTGTTCATTTATCGTGCAATTGTCACCTAAAATATAGAATATTGATGAAAGACCATTAAAACAAAAATAGTAAATCAACATACTGAATAGAAAATGAAATATATCTTACCTTCTTCGACCCAATTATCGAGTTCAAAACTTATATCTGCTTCAGCACTAATACAGAACAGAAAAAAGGATATGATTGAAATAATAAAAAATATATCAAGACGATTCATACTGATTTTGATAAAATTCAATTTGATAATGCCAAAGTATTGCAACGAGAACTGAAGTAACGGTTCGTATTTGGAAAGTTGTTGAGCGTATGATGTTAGTTTAAGAAATATTATTAAACTGAGTCGACACTAGTTCTGCTATGACTTGTCTTAGTAAATCCCCGTTTAACTGGTCACGGGAAATTCTTTCCTGCACTACCTCAGCATAACAGAATCTCGTAATTGTATCCTTGAACTGGACGTCAACGTAATGAAAATCAGTTCATGCGCAGCCTTTTAATTTCACTTACACAGATTTGCTAATTAAACTTTTCTTTTTAATATCTTAAAAATTTAATAATCGTGAACATTTAAATAAGATCAAGTAAAACAACATTTATAAACATCCAACTTTTATTAACGCAATTGAAAAATTTATACAGTTTCGCAAAAAAAAAAAAAAAACAAATTTGCACGTAA
>JABFQA010002487.1:0-11174 GCA_022817065.1 Probaryconus sp. ZL-2020
AATTTCATAAAGTTTATGTTTAAATTTATCAGAACAAAGAAGTATACGTTTTAAGAACTACGAATAAAAAAATAAATGGAAATTAAAGTAAATGAGCTTTAGCTGTTTATCTGCTATTAAAGGTTCATGATAAATACAGAGAAAGTTAAACAGTTGATTAGAATTGAAATATAGTGTTTATTAAAGTATGATGAAAACTGAAAGGAAACTGAAACTAAAGTGGATAGAGTTTAAAAAATGTAAAATGATAAAAATTGTCTATCATTGCGTTTTATTTTTAAATAAAGAAAAGTCAATAAAAAGTTCTGGAAAAGATAACAAGATACTATAAGATTTCTTGAAGGCTTTGTGGCAGTTGAATGTCGTAAAAAATGTGTATCTCAAATTTTACAGAACGCTATAACATTTTCCCGCAACTTTTAGAAAATTGGAATAGTTCTTTTTCAATGAACTTCCATTTCAAAAAGGTTCGAGGGAATTTTACGATATCCCGGTATTTTTTGGGATAGAAGATACTTTTTTATTACCACCTATATCCTCTCGACAAAATGTCCAAATAAAACCATTAATTTCTCCGAATTCTTAATTAAATTTCTTGGAATTTGATAAGAATTTTATTAGGAACTAGGTTTTATGCGCAGAATTTATTGCGGATTAAAAAATCAATTTTATCAGAATGCATTATTTTCCCGCAATGCCAATAGGATATTTTTCTTAATATAAAAGTTAAATTGACGTTTTTTATCTCCAGGTCAAATAACGCGGATTTATGTCTTTCTGCACTTTGAAGTTTTGATATTGGTTTTCCTTCGCGAAGAAATATTCCGAATAATAACCCCTTGATGCCAAAATCGCGAGCCTACAATTTTATTGTTTTTATTATTTCGTTTGGTCGCAAAAATTATTACATCATTTATTGAGCACACAGTCCTTTTAATTACATTCATTCAGTGTTTCGTATGTAGATTTTGCACGTTGCAATTTAGTTGAAGTCAATGTCTTATAACTTATTGACGCATAATAGAACAAATGCTAAGCGACAAAATGAATTAAACTACAAATTGAAATATTATGCATCCATATTACATACAATGTCAATGAAATTACAATCAATAAAATTTACATTAAAAAATGTCATTTGCTTGATTTCTTTAGAAAACACGGCTTGTTTATTAATAATATTAGTTGATTAATTAACTCAAGAAAAGAAATTATTTTTAATAAATAATTTTTCCAATAAGATCATTCCAATTAAATTTCATTGATTGATAAGCATACTTTTAGATTCTACAAAACCTTCATATAAATTTAATCACCGTTGAATATTCAATATAAAGTAAGAAAAGTTACTTGGGGCAATTTATAGCTAACTAGAACTGTTTTGAAAAACTCTCCAAGATCTTTTGACTTATAAGCACTGATATAGCATTCAATGTTCATTTTAAGGGAAGAATCTTTTGAGATTGCAATTTTCAATAAAACGTCTTATGAAAATAAAACACTTCTGAATTGACGGTTTTTGTATTAACGAGAACTTTGATAGAATAATGTAATGTTCTCAATCAGATAATGACACAAAATGCAATGTACTTAACTCTCTTTTATTATCTCATTTAATTAAGTTCTTACTGATTTGAATCTGGTTCAATATACTTTGAGAATCTTATTCATTCTTTGCGCGAATAGATATTTCAATTGCAACTGAAAATCAAGTATGGATGCTAACTGCGATTTCTAACTTATTGTTTTTAATGATTTGTCACGAAGAGATTTATTAGTCATGATTGTGTATAAATTCCATGATTATTTTTCACCATTAATATGTAGCTTTAATTGTGTTTTCTTTGAAAGCGAAACCAAAGTCACTTTAAAATAATTAATTTTATATATATTGCTTACATAATATTGCAATCTAAAATGTTGAACTTTCCCATGACAAATTAAGTACATTCAAATAACTAACTACAACGATATGCAATTGCTCGAGTAATAAGTATTATGGATCAACCACGACCTTCAACTTCCCATAGTGCATTGCACGAATACTTAACTTCATTTTTATAATGCCAAACAAATGTAAAAATATATATGCAACAATGTAAAGTGATTCTTGTAAATAATTGAATATCTCATAGCAAAAAGGTTTCGTATAATTACATAGCCCTGCATCCTATTTCACTTATCCTATTCCTTTCCCATCATTATCCCATTACGAGAGAAGCCCACCCCATCCTGTATTTCCCTCCAAAAAAAAAAATGCCAAATACTCACGCTCACTCCCGTAATGAGGATGTCGTTTCTGCAATTTTCCGGCGTGTCGTGCGTGCAGCGATGTCCATCCACGCACCAATCGCACGGAAAGCTGGAGGAAACACATTGCGTGCAGGAGCTGTGCGTACTGCAGTCGAAGAAAGTGAAATTGGTCGCCACGAGATCCGGTCCGTTGGTCATCCGGACTGACAACTTTGCTGTAAAGTGATGTTGTCCGTCTGGGATGGATGGCAGCAAATCAGTCCTGGGCGTGGTGCAATTAACACCTGTAAAACAAAAAATAATCGTTTGTCCAGTTTACAGTCAGCAAATGGAACCTTTAAGTACGTGTTGGAATATTGATAAATCATCAGTAATTAAATTAATGGACTAGATTATAATTTCAATTATAGCAGAAGAGCTCAAGTTAAAACTTGTTTAACGATTTTTATCCATTTCAAACCATTTGTTTTATTATACTTAAAAAATGTATTTATGCAAATAATAATAATACGCGATTGGACACTGTCGCTAAAAAAATTGAAATTAAATATGGAGATTATGGTTTAGTTTTATTATGCTTGAAATGTTTAATGGAGTTAAAATTTTAAAATACTCTATTTATAAGGAATGTGTTGTTAATATAACATTCGGATCTAGTAATACAGCAGAAATACGCGGATACAAAGTTATATATAAAATTTGATAAATGAAAAATCTCTGAGATGCGTTGAATGTTATTCATATCTAAAGAGAAGTTTACGGTTATTGTCGGTGAGATGTTAAAGCGTTTCTGTAATGGTAGCTTATTTTGAGAATATATCGTGATAAGATATGACAATAAAATTATAATTACGCTTTAGAATTATCTATCTCTAATCTCCGCAATTAAAGTCTGAACTTTCAGTCTGTACAGTTTCAGTTCACTATAAATCTTTGACAACAACTCACCGTAAGATTTTTTGGTCGCATTCGTTATGAGTGTCTTGTCCAATGCAGAGAACGCACAAAGAAATTGCCCTTGAAGATTTGGAAGGTTGTCGATGACAAGTTCGAGCGTCCTGGCGGTGGTCCTTTGGAGTTTGTCCGGCGCGACGCTGGTGATGCTCGTGCAACGTCCACTCTTATAGGGTATCCAGTAAAGCGGGTCCTTTGCCGCGTCTTGACAGTCGCTACGCAGGTTGCATTTATTTTCGAGGGAACACCAGCCGCAATATGGGTCCTGGGCGCGCAGGCACTCGAGACAGGTCTTGTACACCGTGCACTCTTGGACCTTCACCTTCGACACTCTCTTTTCGGTCATGACGTAGAGGTGCAGAAGCTGCGTGTCGAAGAGCAGATCGGAATTCACCGGCGAACCGGGGTCGATCTCTAGGTCACCGTACTCCAAGGCCACGGTCGGACTCTCCACTACAACCTGTAACATATCGCGCACGCAATTATTTTAATGGGAGTTCTTCACCGACGAGAGTGGAATTCGGTGTTTAATTCGATTTTGCGGCCGAAGAAGTAATGAGAATGCGTTACGCTAGAAGGTTGCGGTTCTTTTTGGGAAAGGAGACGAGGAATTGAAGCGGCACTGTGATTCTCGTTTGGAATGGCAGGATAGAAGGATACGTCTTGAAATCATTCTATTCGGAATGAAGGAAAATTATTGAGATTTTTAAGCTTTCTGGGACTCGTACAGTAAGATAATAATTTACAGCTTTCTTGAAATGGAGTTCGTTCGATTTTCTAATCTAGTTATTAAGATCGGTCGATAACGATTTCATATATATATATATATATATGTTTTAATGCAGAGCTTTCTTCACAAGAGTATTTATAAAGTAATAATTGAAGGCCATAATGCAAATGAAAGGATGTATAAACAAAAATTTAATCTACCATCTGGAATTCCGATCAAAAATGCTCGTCTGAGTTTTTTAGGTCAAATTGTTACATGGAAATGTTTGCACTTGGATTTTTGAAAGGGAGATTTATAAAAGTCTTCGTTCTGATAACATACAAAACAACATTGTAATTGCTTCGAAATTTCGTTTATTTTTTAAATTCTTTTTCCGAGGAATCCATCGTATATTATTCGAAGAGAATATTCATCTTCATCATTATCTCATGCAAAGATTTTGAAATATTTAAAATTTTCAAAACCAGTATAATATAAAACAACCGATAACTTGAGTGACGATAAACATGTAAATCCATAATCGATGAACATTATTCCTCTTTTGCCAACAACGTAACATAATTTTCTAGATCATCATAAAGAGTGGCAAAATAATCCAGGATAATCATGGTTGTTCTTTGCCGATTATCCATAAACTTTAATGATCATCCATAATCATCAACAAACATTGATGATTATCTGAAATCATTAATGGGCACGTACATTATCAATAACAATCAATAGGTAATGAAGTTTATTTTTCCTCGGGTAATGACTGGCGTTTTTAACGGGGGAATCGATTTTACGAGCTTGCTATTGGAAATGCCACTCTGCGCAGCGTTCCTTTTTTAATAATCGCGCAACAACATCTTATTCACATGGCCATTGTGCTTAACAATAAAGAGCCCTGTATTCATAATCACACAAGATAATTATAACATTGGAAACAATGAATATCACAATGTGCCTCGCTGATTGCGTAAACACGACGAATATTTGCTCGAAACGATTCGAATAAGCTGCCGACTATCGGTCTCAAAATGCATGTTTCGTTGACGCGAAGCGAGAGAGAAATACTACAACAACCTCGAATGATGAAATACAAGATACATAGCTGATATTGGATGTCGGTTATGGCGTTAAATATCAAGTCATAGAAAGAATTTTTCGAGCTATCGAGATCGCTCATTGTTGGGTCAATCAAACTTTCTACCCGTATTATTATCGATATCATTATTTTATGTGGTCGATCACGGGAAAGCTTGTTTTCCCCGACAAAAATTCTATTAAAGCGGTTGTGTATCATTTACACAATTGTTCCTCTTAATCACGCGAAGGAAATTTGTAACAATTGTTCTCTCTATCGGTTTATTTATTTATTTTTAAATTAGATGTTACTCGAAATTTTATGGAGCGACCTTTACGCCAGGATTACTTTATGGATCTACGAGTCATTAAATTTTGCATAACACTTCCTCACGTGTCCAAAGTTGTGCAACATATTTTTCGTTTAAAAATGCCATATAGCCATACGTTTTAGATATCGATAATACAAGTACAGTCGACTTCACTTTAATAGGGCTATTTGAATATCCTATTTCAATTTCCACTCGGGTCGTTAGGTTAACGATATCATCGTTAGTTTTAGGATTTCAATTCCTCGGTGTAGAATAAACTCCAGCATTAAAGCCTGCTTTACTCATATACGAATCGGGACAATTTTTACTATGTAAATTTAATAACTTCGTTCCTTGAATTCCTCTTGGAATTCAATGTAACTTTGTGTTACGAACATTATTATTGTTACATTGCGAAAAATACATTGCGGCTATTTTTTTTTTTTGTGCAAAAAAGTTAATTTCATATGCTTAAGAGTGGATTTAGAAATTTTTATCATCAACAGGATTTGTATAGATTTCAATAGACTTTAACAATTACACCTTCTGTAAGCATCTTTTTATAAACTAAAATGTTGTGTTCAATTGGCAATTGCCTAAAGGCGAGCTTGCCATATTTTCTTTAAAATTACGATGATTACAACTATATTCATCAAAGAGACTAAATATGGTTGGAAGGTTCGGTTGTAAGACGGAGATAAGCTGGCGTGTCATTACTGACACATCCATATTTAATAATGCGGGACTCGAAATAGTATGTATCTATTATCTGAGAAGCAGGCGCGGCTGGTAACGGACAGGATCCCACGAGAGAGTCGGCTCGTCAGTCGCGCGAGCTGTCCTCGCCTTTAGCGATGCTAGATGTATCTCTAGATGGGGAATAGTAAAAGGCGATGCCGATTGTGGGCCGCAACGGTTCCCAGAGAACTGCAAGAGGAAATAATCAAAGAAATCGGCTAGCCCGCGAGCCATCCGCAACCAGGCCTGAGTTACGACGCGTGCCGTCTATTTCAAATGTCAAAAACCAGCTCATGTTACGAGATCGTAATGGGGTTAACATAACCGACGATTTCTAAGGTCAATAAAACACTGGAAAAATCTTCTTTTACTACAATTTCAGTGCTCTCAAAATAAATTCGCAAGAGATCAAAAGTACCTTTGAAAAATGTCTACAAAAATTTGTAAATGCACGTTACGTAACACTAAAAACGTGAACCTTGCTTATTTTATGCAACAGTCATAAAAAAACAATAATTTGCAATTTTAAATTGTGCACTTATTTATTCCCTCTCGCCATTAGTATTTCATCGTTAAAACAATAATTTTATGGCACTGTTATTTTGTCCTTAAAATAATATTTAAAGTTTCACGATGAATCATTGTAATTTATACCTGAAAATCTCAACTATAAAAATTGCATGCTTGTTTTATGAAAGACGGTTTTACTAATGTGCCCCATAAATACATATTTATTACTTGCAAAGTGTGCTGTTAATTTATCGTTACAATATTTTATAGCGTGGTATAATGTTGTAGCGTAATTAAATTTCCATATAAATTTATTGAAAACATCAAGTGCGTATAATTTAATACACATTTCTGTGGGAGAGAATTTTCGGTCATCTTTGATAATTTCTTAAGTATGTAACTACAAATTTCTTGACACTTAACTGTTACTTATGCGTTACTTGTTTTCCAGTAATAAAACGATCCATAAATACTGTACATAAACGAATCTGTTGTTTTCTCGAAGAAACAGATGTTATAAATAATTAATACACAATTTTCGTCAATATCTTTGGTATAACGTTAAGTAAAAGTAAAAGCAGAAAAAAAAAAGTGAGCATCTCTTTTATTAATACATTATTCATGAATCAATCTGTTGCAGTACATTTGTAGATTACTCGAAGAAAATGCTATTTTTAAAGATTACCATAACTTTGACGAACCGAACACTCAACGAGAATAAAATAAGTTAGTGAACAAAAAAAAAAAAAAAAAAAAGAAAAGAAAAAAAAAAAAAAAAAAAAGAAAAGAAAAGAAAAAGAAAAAGAAAAATCTTGCCTGAGGATGTATGACGTACAAGGGATTAAAATATGTGATAAAAGAACATTTTATAACAAGCATTTTCAGCGACATTTTAGCAACACAAAAATGTAGTCGATTCTTGCAAAAAATTCTCCGCCAATAAATATACTTTTATTATTAATTGCTTTGTAATTGTGTTACTGATTAAAAGAAATCTTCATTAGGGAAAAATGGCGAGTGCCATGTACTGTAATATTTCTCGAAAAGGCATTCACAATGGTAAGCAATTTTTTAGTTTCAATGGAGCGGAATAATAAAGAGAAGGCAGAAAAATAAAGAGCAAAGTATCAGTTGCAAAAACGAGACAACGGAACAAAAATGCTCGCAACTCTGTTGTCACATTGCACGCTAGCTAATCCAACGTCATAGAATATTTCGAATTGCCGAGTTTGTCAAATGAGTAAAATGTAAGAGGAACAAAACAAAAGTCAATGGAATAAGTTGCGACGCAATATAGCGGCTATAGAGGGAACACATTGCGACAGAGGAACGTCACGTTCGAATGCTCTGACATTACAGAGGGATGTCGGAGTCCTGTCGAACACCATAAAATATTATTTACACTCGAGCAACGTCGTAGAAGAGAAGTCAAATCTTTGGAAACCGTAATTTACAGTGGATTCGCTGCTTCTAAATATCTAACAGTTATTTAATATCACAGTTATGTTTTGTCTTTATCAATAAAAAATATGTATTTCACTTTTTCACAGAACATTTCTTGTTGTTGACGAATTTCACCATTGACTGATACAAATACACATTTAATCTTTAAACTAAATATGCAAATCATGCAAATTTTAAAACATGTTTTCACTCACAAATTAACATTCGGATAATATTAATTTTATTTACCCTTGGAAATTTTCGAAAAAATGTAGTGCCCTGAAAATATCCTCCAGGCTAATAAACATACAGTTCCTCTCTTATTTGTATGACTCTGTTTATTGAAATTCGCTAAACATAACATACCAAGGGTGAATAATCAATTTCTTTTTTATAATAACTGTTCATTGTTTATCCAGTCGCATAATTAAATGTTGTGTGATCGAAATGTGATCGCATGTAATGAAATTTATGTTTAATTAATCGAAAATGGAAATATAATTCGCGTCCTGGTTCCTAATTATCATCATTATCAATGTTATTATGTCGAATCTGGAGTATAATGAATGGAAATGTACATTCGCATTTTTTCGAACATGTAATGCACCGGATTTGAATTTGCATTTTTGTGTTCGTGAATATTCCTCCTGATAATTATTGATGTATATATGCACCGTTAACAAATTTCGGATATTTTGAAACTCAAACTTTTGATCGAAAATGCTAAAATTTCATGAGAGTCCTTTGTAAGGATTCCATGAAAGTATTTGCGAAGCCAAGATTTTCGCAATAGACAAGTTTTCATCTGGGAAATGAAAAATTTGATAGGTCAACAAATAGGTATCCGGAGATTTTGTTAAACTCGTGTAATTGGATCTTTTTGTTATATTTACATAATTTTCTTTCGAGTCGACAGTTTTTCATCTCAGTTATTATTATGCTCGGGACTTATAATCGAACTTTCTATTTGCGAACAGGAAAAGTGAAATGTAAATAATTGTATGTACAAGAAATACGCAATAAATGCATGATTCGACATAAATCGCTGTGTTTCGTTTTATTTGCTGTCTGGTCGCAATTGGAATTGGCAGAAGAAAATATTTAAGACTCATGACGTCGAGCGTATTGAAGATGACAAATGTAAAGAAACGACCTATGGCGCTGTGGAAGTTGCAGATTTGAATATTATTTGTCATATTGTCAGTTTAATTGTATTTATACCGTCTGTCTGTTTTTCATATTAAATTATAACGTAATTAATTTTATTAATTTTAAAGGTTAAAGTTTCCTCACTACTCATAATTGACATTTTTGTTAACACGCGACTAATTGATATTTATTGCTAATAAATTGACGTCTTATACGACGGATTCCTATGGGTTGATCGGATTGACAATTAAAATTAATTGAATATGCCTGATTTTTGTCTGACCTAATATCAGTTCATAAAAAAGTGAAACTTTTTATTCGAAAGCACACATTTTATAATTAATGATCAATTCAATTCATTTTATGTATTTTCTTATTTTTTTAGCTTTATTACATAAATGTCTACCTGATTTCCCGTTAACCTTTAATTAAGCGTGCAGCTTTTAATGAAGGGTTAAAATTGGTGTTTTTTTATTACACTGTATAGAAGTTTCAATTTATTAATATTTTGCAGAATTACACGAGAGCAGTAAATATTTTGGTCAAAAGAAATCGGTTGCATTTTCAAAGGTGAAACAGATTCTTCCATCTACTATACTCCATTCAACAATGAAAAAAAGAAAAATGCTAGTGGTAAATTATACCATAGATATATTAAACTGAGCAAGTTTGTAAAAATAACTAAAAAGCCAAAAGCAGAAACCACAAATTCTAAAAATGATAATATAGATGAACTTATATTGGAGAAATTTAAAATTGTGCAACAAGTTTACTCTCCAAGGGAGACGATAGAACAAATGTGGGTTGAAACTAATAATTACAGTGTTACGAACTTGATTCGACGAACAGCGAAATTGCCACTTGATTCGATGGGATAAATGGTGTTTTTGAATAATTAAATGTTCTTTTTCTTTGTTTAGATTAAAGCCTTATTTCACGACGCGGAACTCCTTTACACAAATTCATGGAAAAATATTCTATTAAAATATTCATCTTCTGGCGAGTCAGAAATTTGTTACAATAACGACAAATCAGCTGATAATATATCATCCGAAATTGTACCGTTATTGAATAAAATTCCTGATGATATAAAGTATTCTGTTAAAGATGTACAGGAATGGATTAATGAAGATCTTTACACTCCAACTTACCATGTTCACACTGATTTAGAAATATCACAACAATTTAAATCAAATAGCCAGATTTCAGATAGTCCGGAAAATGTTTCCTCAGAAATTGAAGACGTATGTGAAGTTGAATGCAAAAGTGATTCTCCTGTTTCGATTATGCAAATTTTGCAGGCTACTCGAATTTTGTGTGACTGGAGCACAACTGAAACTAAAATTACCTCAGACGAGTATGAAACTTAAAAAAAATAAAAATGACGATAATAAATAAAATAATAAATTAATGAGTAATTTTTAAAAATTAACAAATAGATATTTTAATTGATATTTTTGTCTTATTTAAATTATTGTTAAAGCGTATGAATAATTTTTGATGTTTTTATTACTAAATTTTAGTAATGTTATAGCGTATATTGTTAAAGTGTATATTGTTAAAGCGTATAAATATAATGTAACAGCGTATGAATTTTTTAATAAAGCGTATGAATAATCTTTGCATTTTTTATTACTATACAAATTTACAAATTTGTAAATTTATTACAAATTTATTTAATTTACTTAACTTACAAAGTTATTTAAAAATTTTCAATAACGAGCAGCGGAGTTATAGTGTGCGAAGATAGAATTTACGGCAGAGTCTCCCACTACGCGTAGACAGAGTGGGGGAAGAGTGGGGACTTTTGAGGGTGGAGCTCGGCAACGAACACGAAAAAAATATCGCAACGAAGATGAGCGGGAAACCTACAGGGTGGCAACGAAGAGGAGAGAGCTACTAATTCATTGTAGCTTTTAATTACCAAAGAACTTTCCACTGATAAGAAATGAATAAAAATTATTGTTAGAAATTGAAAAAAGAATTAATTTTTTAAAAGATTGATTGTATTAATGAGTAAT
>JABFQA010002488.1:0-11170 GCA_022817065.1 Probaryconus sp. ZL-2020
TTGTTTTTTTTTTTTTTTTTTTTTTTTTTTTCATTTTTAAATAAGCACTAATGTGAAAAGCCAAGTCACATATTTTTTTATCAGTTTTTTGTAGAAATAATATCAATCAGGCATTTCTATGGAGATGATTGGTACAACAGGCTTCATCAAGTCAATTTTTTTAATGTTTTTTTCATTTTTTTCTGAAACCATTGGTTCCGATGGTGGTTGATCGTGATCGCTCCTAGGTTGATAAGAAATGTTTCCATATTCTTGAAGGAGAGGACAGAGTCCCAGTAAAAAGTGGCAAAAGTCTTTTCGAATACCAAACCACCCTGAAATAAATAAATATTTTTATATTTTATTTAATTAACTATTTTGTGATAAATGATGATCAATGATGATTGTGAAATTTTTATTAGCAATTAATTTTGAAGATTCTTTATAAAGAAATTGTCAAAAAATTAAAAAAATGCTTACATCTGTTTCCACCTTTAGCTCCAAAAGACATAAAAATAAGCGTCATGTGCGAAAACAAAAGTGGTGTTGCTACTGTTGTATAGTTTAAGGAAATGTCGCCATCCAATTTGTTTGCCAGCAAGACCTAAAAAATGATAATTGTATATTTCAGTAATAAAAAGTTCTAAAAAAGAAATTCTAAAATATTACCTGAAAAGTCAATATTGGCACAACAAGAAAAGTATAAGCAAAAGCAGAATTTAGAGAAGTTCGCCTCTGTCTGGCATTAATTTGAGGTGTTCTTAATAATACAGCAGCAAATACAATTGCGTACAAAACTGCGACTAACGACAGACAGAGCAAGGCCCAAAGAGGCACGAAAACAACTTCCCAACTCCACGTTATAAATCCATCTAGTCTAAGGGCCAGGAATATGAATTGCAATGCATTCACAGCACAAAAAAGCTCAAGTTCAAAGGAACGGTCGTGTTTCACTGCCCAGATGCATACCTAAAATTGTTGTTGTTATTATTATTATTATTATTATTATTAATTTAATTAATTAATTGAAAAAAATACCAAAGAACTGAAATTTGTTGAAAAATAGATAGAATCTTACGGCAATAGAGACAATGGATATAAAAATAAGAGGGATAAAAACAAGAATCCACAGGTGCCTCTCAGACTCCAATTTGTCGCAGACTAATAACTCGAACATTAGTAGTATCAGGTGCAATGCCAGGGTAATGAGCATTGCTTTGTAGTGAACGTAAGCGTCGCCTTCGAGTCTGGCATGTGGATGCCTCCACCACACATAGCTACCGACGGTGGCACCTAGAATCACCATGCCTTTCCAGAACCATATCGGACTGAACACTGACCAATAGCTCCAAGTAATATATCCGTCCAGACGTAGTGCAAAAAATGCTGTGAAGATCATCAAGCAAGTGTGTACCAGGAACTTGCTGTTTAAAAAGAAAAAAAAAATATCTAATATTTATTTATATCGCTATTTATTTATTTTAAAAAATTCAAAAAATTTCATCTTTTTTTGCAAAAATTTCTACATTAATCATTCGTTACATAATAATTGACATCAAAAATAGCAAAAACTGGTAACTTAAACAACCAAATAAAGAAAAAAAAAAAAAAAATTATAACAAAAATATAACCTCCAAACAACAATGTCATAAAAAATAAGAAGGCCAAAAATGCTGCAATAAAAGTTGCATTGTTACCTTGGATTGAAGTCTTGAAACAACGTTTGTAGATTCATTGTTATTGGGGATACGGTAGAATTAGGCTAGACTTGGATCAGGGTTTGAACTTGCTTTGGGGAACGTTTTCGGTCGATCCATGCGTGGCCGAGCGTGTCCCCGTCTGCGAACAACTGCCAATTTTGGCTAATCACTCCCAACTCCAATAAAATTTACAAAATTTCGGCCGGACATTTGAGCGAAAAATGATATTTGGATTGTCGCGAGTCACACGCGCAAATCAGTGCGACATGAAATCAGCCACTGGTGCAAAATACACTCTCAATCATATTTGATATATCGAACTTTTATATCGATTATTGTAAAATTTTCAAACATAAATTTGACGCAAAATTCAAATACAGAACAAAATTATATAATTTTTCATTAAAAAATATCATTAATAACAATTACATTATCTACTCCCAAAATTAATAAAGTATCAATTACTATAATTTAATAATTAGTTATAATCTAATCTCCAGGTAAAAGTCGTTGAGATTCTTTAGATTTTTCTTTTTTCGTTTTAAAAAAATTCAAAAATTGCAAATTCCATCTTTCATTTTTTGCAACTTTTTCATTGTTTAATAAATTTGATGTGACTTGCTGTAATTTGTTAACAGTCGTTCTTCTTTCTACATTCTGAAAATATTATAATAAAATTAGTGAAGGAAAAAAAAAATAAATAAATAAATAATAGAGGTAATTATCAATGAAAATGTACATCAACTTTTTCTTCAGGTTCCTGTTCTTCTTCTTGAATTAAAGGTTCTTTATCTTCTCTTTTGGTACCAGCTATTTTTCTTATAATATTATTTTTGTATCTGAAAAAGGATAAAATTCCTACGAAAAAACATAATGCTAAAAGAAGGAAAATAACTACTGATGCGACGGCGACGATACTTTCATTTGGCATCCAACCAAAAATCCATTTTGTCAATTTGTCTTCCATCAAAAATGTTCTCCAATTTGGAGCACCTAGAACTTTTAAGAATTACATTACAGAAGATTAATTTCCAACAATAACAATTTTAAATAAAAATAAATCCAGAATTTTGTTAAAACCTTTAATTCTTATAACATTAGTCGTCCATTCAAACCCTAAATCAGTTTGCTTCACAATACATTTCCAAATTCCTTCATGGGATCTGTTAATTTTTGGTACGTAATCTATATTTACCTAAAAATTTAACAAACATATTTTCTGTTATATTTAAAAGACAGGTTTTCTTTCATAAATAGAAAATTTACTGACAGCCACAGGTAGAGTTGTGCCATAATTTTTCCAAGTTTCATTATTCACAAACCATAATATCGTAAGATCAGAATAATAATATCCTAAATCAATAGAGTTGCACTGAAGAAGCATCGGTAACGTTTCCCTAATGGATATTTCATTCTGTGGAATGACGGCCAGTGATACAATCTTTATAATCGTATGAGACTTGTCTATACGTTCAACAATTAAACTGTATACTCCTGAATCAATCGTTGATGCTCTAAAAATATCTGAAAACAATAATTACAATTATAAATATAGATCAGTCCTGGAATCGAAATAAATTAAGAACTAAATTTGTTACCAATTTTATTATTATACACCCTAATCCTTTTACTGTCATTTCCAACAAGCACACCATTATGAATCCAAAACAACGAACTCTTTGGTGACTGATTATTAATTTCTAAAATGATTTCATATTCTGGCAAAATTGTAAATTGTTGGCCCTCTTTAATGAAGATATTAAGGTGAATTGTTCTTAGATTTCGTTTTATGGAATTCATGGTGTCTGAGAAGAAAAGAAAATTGTTTATCATTTAAAGGGAAAAGAATCTAATATAAAGAAAAGAAGAAAGTGAATTACTTTCAGGAATGTCACCGCAAGCTATTGTATTGCAGCGTCCAGTCATTATGTTAGGTCCTAAACATGGTTCACCCTTAATGTTTGGCTCTGGAGAATTACAGATTCTTTTTCTGGTACCTATTCCACCATTGCAACTAGCACTACAGATCCAAGGTCCCCATTCAGACCATCCCCCATCAATTGGATCACCATCTACGTCTACGTAATTTTTTAATTTCAGTAAGAGATTTTATATTTTTTTATTATAATTTTAAGTATATGTAATTTCTGGTGGATGTAATACCTGGTGGAAGACAGTTCGATGTCCATGTTGCCCAACTTCCTGACTTCGCACCAATTGTAAAATAATAAAACAACAGAGGTACACGATGCTCGTAATTGAAAATAACTGTTTCGTTACACCAAACAGTCATTTCATTTTCCTTCCAACTTAAAAAGATTTTATTGCTTAAATAATTTGACGAACTAAATTACTTTTTAATTTACGTACTTGACTGAAAATATATATTTTTACTTCAACGTGATATTTGTCCAAGTATTGTCAGTGAACAGTTCAGAAGACGATTCCTGTTTATGATAAACGTGATTATTCTTTTTTTTGTTAATTAATGAGAAGTAAACAAACTTTTTTCCTCGTTGATCAAATGATAATTCATGAAATCTGCAAAATATAGTTTCCAATATTTATTCAACTTATATTTTTTTTTTTTTTTTTTTTTGTCTTAAAATGAAATGATTGTCGATTTATTTAAATTACCTTGACGTATCATAGATCGAGAAAAGAGGAATAACAATATGACCTTTCGCACGAATCATAATTTGTAGTTTATCTGGAAGTACAACTTCATTTTGAGACCATACAGATATTGGTAAAATTCTAGTGAGCTGGTCAGTTGAAGTAATTTCAACTTGACATCCTTAAATAAATTAATTCAATTTAAATTGGAATAATAACTTTTTCAGCGCAACGATGATTTGCAATAGATAGATAGATTGAATTACTGGAAGAACATTGAAACCATATTCCAATTGTATGGTTCTTGTCAGTGCTGTAATAATAATAAACTGGTAAAAAACTGATTTCAGAAGACGGAGGATGTTCCCATTCGAATAATGGTGTGGTCGCGCCGTCGTAAAAAAGTTTTACTGATCCACGTGGGATCTGGATTATAAAATTACTCCATTTTCCTAGGTAAATCAAATGGGGCAATGTTTTTTTCTTCATCAGTTTCAAATCTATAACAAAGTTTTCCCTCATCCCTGTAATACATCATTATTTATCATTCTTTTCATAAACTTTACCTTGACTTTTTGATTTGTAGTACAATGAAACTTTCTCGTTATCACCGTTGCCAATTTTTAACATGTACAAGGATTTTAAATCTTCTGATGCAAAAACAAATGTAATGGTGTCAGGATTGTCAGGTTCCCAAGCTTTTAAGGAAAAAGACAATCCTTCTGATCGATATTCTGGTAGAATATATAATAATCTTCCTCTATTGTTACCGCGAACGTAAAATATGCACTCATCTAAAATAGAAAATTACCCCATATACGAATATCTGTGGTAGAATACAAGTAGTATACCTATTTTGGATTGTTGCTGAACCTGGTTTATCACAATCTCGAACATTACAAAGATCTTGCGGCACTAAATGGTCAGTGGTGTAGCACCAACTGCCTGCAATATTTCTTGATGGATTTCGACAATAATTATTGGCTTTTCGTGTATTATTTTCTGGGTATAAACTGTCGTTTAAATATTTCGAATTTATGGTATGAATGGCTGATGAAACATTCATATCAATAAACGATTCAGATATTTGTATCTGATTATGTTGTCTTTTAACTTGAGTTTTGTTGTTACTTTTGTATTCTTCAGAAAACCATCTCTGACACATTCTTCCAGATCTTGTTATTGATAATGGACCAACGTAATCATTTGCTGTGCCAGCCATTTTGCACTCTAATATCACAAATCATCAATATGAAATGCCCTGATTAATTAATAAATAAAAATTAGGGGCATAGTTTTTAGGTCCGCAATGTTTACCTGATGATTGGCAAATTCTGATGGGGCAATAATTTTTATGCACACTTATTATGTCGTTTTTCTCTTTAGAAGATAAAACGTAACAATAAGGACCATTTGGATCTTTGGAAGGATTACGACATTTATTAAGTGATTCAGTGACTGAATTCTTTGGGAAATTACTATCTGTTTTATCATCTTTTGTAACCTGTGACGAAATCCAAGGAACGCAAGGGATCTCTTCCGAGCTGGTCCATTGGGTGCCTTCGAATTTTGTATCAGTTGGTCCGGACAAACATTCTGGAGGCCATGGTTTTTTTACTAAATCTTTTTCTAAACACAATTAACGATTGGCAAGTCAACAATTACGATTAAAAAGTTGATAATTAAATTGTTGATGATAATCCTGATCCTGATCTTTACCATTAGGTGAACAGAATAACGTCCACATCGCCACTCCTTTTTCATTCCCAATGCTAAACCATCTTAAACTGATAAACACATCACTTTGATAATTCAATAATTCTTCATTGCCATAAGATTTGGTGCTATATAAGCTTAAATAAGGTCCGAATATACTGAAAAACAAATTTCTTTCATTATATAATAAATCATTGAGAAAAAAAAGCCAAGATTTAATGTCTGCCTGAAGAATTACTTAAGTGTAAATTTATTCCAAGACCAAAAATTTAATAAATTTTTTGCATGAGCAATCTTCATATGCTGTTTTGTCGATTCTTCTGTTACTTGGTATATCAATGATACTGTATCCATATCACCTATGATCACCTAAATGTTCCAATATAATATAAACTGATATAAGTAGAATTTATACAGATCATTCTAATATAAAAATAAAATCTATTGGACAATGTTATGATTATATCATTAAAATACCGTGTACGATGGAAATTCTATACCAGGGGAGATAAATAATCGAATTGCAATATAATGACCAGCTCTCACATAAAATTCAATTTCATTAGTTCCATTACTTTGATTGATTGGCCAATGATTTATAAATTCTAATCCATAAGTTATGCGAATCTCACAGTCTAAAAGTAGAAAAAGAAGTAGAAGAAGAAGAAGAAGAAGAAGAAGAAGAAGAACGGAGAATTTTGTTTGGCCAGTTTTTTTTAACAAAAAAATTTGTCATTACCTTCTTGGCAAAAGGGCGTACTTAATAATACATCGGTTCCTGACAAACCGTAATAAAAGAAACTGTCTTCGAATGTACTCAGAATAGAATTTTTAATTTTATATTCTTCAGTGAAAATAGGAGTTGTTGAATCAAGATAGCTAATGGAGAGAAAACCATTATTCCAAGTTACAGATAAGCCCGTCCATTTGGTGGCAAGTAATATTCGTGGAGTGTTTTCCAAATCTAGTTTATACTGCAAAAACACTCGTTTATTGAATTTGTCTATTTAAAGGTACATTTGTATTTTCATATTGATACCTTAGAAATTGGAAACACTATTCCACTGCCTCTATTGGATATCAAAATTTCCACGCCTGCATGCCATTTTTCTGCTATATATTCAGAATATGTTGGGATGGGAAGAAGACTTAATAAAATTCTTACTTCTCCCTGTATTAAAATAAAATAAAATAAAATATACAAAAAAGAAAAAGAGTAGATTAAATTAATAAAAAGAGTTTAAATTAATTTGGAATTTGTATTACTTCTTGCTCCTTAGTAGGATCCCACAATTTAATCCATAGAGTAATGTTGTCAATGTTTTCTTTTAATTTCGTTACAGTGGAATATACTGAAGCATTTCTTGTATATACAAGACAATCTAAAAAATTACTTTATCAATTATGAAATTCTCTTGAACCTAAAAGGATTATTTAAAAAGTTTACCTCTGTCATCACAAAATGGAATATCACAGTATTCTCTTAGTACATATTCAAAGTTTTCGTCTTCTATATAACACCATGGACCACCAAAACTATCATCAGGATTACGACAGTAATTGCCTGCTTCAGTACGAGAACTTCCAGGAAATTTTTCGCTGGCAAATTTTTTCGTCTACGTTTATTAATACAAAGTTATTTATACAAAGTTAAATTTGCAATTTTCATACTTACATTTTATAATAAAACTTGTGCATACTTTGCCATTGGCAGTTTTATATGTTTTATTCCACTTTTTACATCGTCTTTTGGATGTTCCAATATCAACTTTTCCACTATATTCTGCACCAGTTCCTGTTACTCTACACTCTTTAATAAGACAATTTAGAAATAAAATCTTATGATTCTTAAGATTCGTTTTTTTTTTTTCGCAAATTTATCAAGTTTTATCGTTACCTGGATAATTGCAAAGTGGAACAAGACAATAATCGTCTATAAGTGAAGGATCCAACGTGTAACACCATGGACCTCTATAATCTTTCGTAGGATTTCTGCAAAAATTTTTTGCCAATTCCATTGATTTTTCTGGAAAGTCTACCCCTTTAATTTTAGTATTCACCTATTATAGATTTGATTAATAATATATCAACTGTACTTGTAGATTTTGCATTTCAATAAAATACCTCGTGTAACGGATTTTCTGCAGACCACAATTGGCACTGAATGCCACCAGCAGTAGTCCTAACATTACCCATATACTCAGTTCCCAGTTGAGAATATTTACATTTTGTTACATCCAGAATAGTTTCATTAAATTCTATATATCCAAAATTGTATTATAAATTAGGTAAAATAACATGATTGTTGATATAAAAATTAAATATTTCAGAATTACCTTGCAGAGGGACAATATATTGAGTTAAAAATTTCAAGATGAACTCAGAACTTATTATGAGAAAAACTGAAAGTGCCTTTAAACTCATTTTTAACATATAATAAGAGATCACTTTTAAAAGAATGCTTTTTCGAATAAAATAAAGATCAAACAAAAGGAAGAAAAGATTTATGTACAAAATGACAAGTAAAATGACATCTCGACATTGCTGCAGTAGTTTTCGATAATCAAGCTCCTGATTGCGAGTGCAGAATAAAACGGCCTTCAGGTCAATAAAACAAATGAAATCTGTCAACTTATGCCTGCTTTTACAATAGAACTGATTGATGGTGGGCGATCAATTGACTTCATATTAACTCATGCCAATAAGGATGAATTGTGGCGAACAGACGTGATGCATACATAATAAATTGGACCTTTTCATGTACCTCTCTTAGTCAGCTTTTAATTAATGTTTACACATAGGCATACCTAAAACGTGAAGTGAACGTTGATCATAATGTTAACAAAATTTTCAACTTTTTTTCTCAACAAAATATTGTCCCTTTTTTTTTTTTTTTGTAATTGCATTAATTAATAAATGAACAAGGAACAAAAAATATTATTTATAAAGAATTTATTCAACTTATAACATTGTACTTTTGTGTAACTAATTTTCATGTAGAAAGAGCATTTATTTCAAACTAAAATTAGTCACGTTTATATTATATAAAAAGTTTCAGGATATTCTACTCAAGTATCCAGACGTGTGTATATATACAGTTGATATGGAAATAGCAAACCAAGTAATGTCTTCCATGTTATTCAGGAAAATTTCTTCCAGCGTTAAGCAAAGTGCTTTCAAAGAATTCTTTATTCTCTTTTCCCATGCACTTTAATCTCTAACAATCTTTTCTTTCTCATTCTTGAAAAACTATTACTTTTATTATTATTATTATCATTATCATTATTATTGTTATTGTTATTATTGTTATTATTATTATTAATTATTATTTATTATTATTATTATTATTATTATTATTATTATTATTATTATTATTACTACTATTATTATTATTATTATTATTTTCTTTGCAATTCACTGTAAATTAATCTTGCTTTAATATATTCTTCTTATGACAATAATAATATTCTAACACCAAGAATATCATTACAATAAGTAGAATTCTATTTGAGTTAATTGGAATAGTATATTTGTGATAAAACTTAAAAATCTTACTGTAAGCAGATTCATCTAAATTAAAGAGGAATCAAATAAAACTAAAATATATATCATTTGGGACGACAACTATTTACAAAATTATTTCGCAACATCTAGTGATTAGCAATATTACTATACAGAATACATTTTTTGTTTGTTGGTTTAATTAATTTGACCATTATTTAATTAATTTTTGCTATAAATTGCGGTTCGAGAAATTGTTAACAATGGCTTCAATAAATTAAGGATAATGAATGTATATTAGGCGATAAATATTCCTTAACTACTAACTTTTTGCCGTTACATGTGAGAATGAACATTCTTCTTATGTCAAATCAATTTTTTGCGCTTAGTTTTATGGAAGCGAATAACAAGTCCAAGAATTTTGTTATTTACTACTGTTTAATTATAAATGTCAATTTCAAAAATTCTTATTTTGTAATTATTTAAATATTATTATATTATGTTAAGTGGTAAACATTTGTTATAAATAATGGATTAAGTAAAGTATATAAAATATTGAAACACTTAAAAAAGGAGAAAAATGATGCATTGCGTTAACACTAGAATTTCCAAGGTAAAATTTCTTTTGTCTCGATGCTTTCTTTTCTGCTAGTTTTCCTCTCAATGTATCTGGATTTTCTAGTGTTAATACACATTTTAAACATGCAAATAGTAATTTGTATATACATCGTTTATATTGTACATCTCGTTTAAAAAAAATTATACCTGAAAAATATTAACAATTAATAATAATGAAACAAAAGAGTTCTTTGGAATTCTGTTTAGCCGCGTTAAAATGGTACTAACGCCATTGATCGCAATCGGCACTTGAAAGTCCCTTTCAACCTTGTATCCGCCGACCAAGTTAGGATTGACTGGCGTTACGACGGCACTCGGGGAAGTGCGAGGTCGCGCGACCGGTTTCGGTTCTTCTTCCGAGAGGCTGTTGGCCCTGGAAGCGCGAGGCAACGGCTTCGGAGGTGTCGTTATTTGCTGAGTCGCGCCGTTTGTCATCTTCATTTTTTCTTCTTCGCCGTCGATGATCTTTGAAAATTTATTGTCATTTACTTCGTCCGCGCAATTGTCTTGATTTTTTACCAATTCCTTTTCGTGGACTGTCGGCTGCACTTTTGAATATCCTTTCGGTGCAGTTATTGAAATAGATTTTTGCTGTCGCGATTGTTCGACTTTTATGCTACGCTGATTGTTTTTTAACGTCGTTAAGTTTCCTTTGTGCACCTAAACGTACGGCAGGTGTTGTTTAGTCTTTTATAAAATTTAGCATTTTCATATTGATTATTGATACCTTAATTTAATTCTAATTTATCAGAACTGAAGCAAAAGAACATCCAACAAATTTCAAGTGCAAGATCTAAAAACATCTAAGTTGCAAATCGCTGATTAAATTACGCGTACCATTGTAAACTATTAAATGCATATTGTGCATCTGAAATTCGAAAAAATTTACAAATAAACGTGGCAGAAATTATAGAGAAACTATTTTAGTTAATTCAGTATGTAGAAAATATAAGAAATGTTACAATCAAATTTACAGTTTTTTTTTTTACGGTTTGAAAGATGAACTGCATTTTACTGTGCTAACAGTAAATCAATATTAT
>JABFQA010002489.1:0-11168 GCA_022817065.1 Probaryconus sp. ZL-2020
CTTCTCGTTCTCCTTCTCTCTCTTTCTATCACTCTCTCGCATAA
This sequence comes from Probaryconus sp. ZL-2020, assembly GCA_022817065.1. Classification (NCBI taxonomy): domain Eukaryota; kingdom Metazoa; phylum Arthropoda; class Insecta; order Hymenoptera; family Scelionidae; genus Probaryconus; species Probaryconus sp. ZL-2020. Next base: position 45 of record JABFQA010002489.1, read on the forward strand.
AACTGGTGCCAAATTTGTTTTTCATTACGATCAAGATCAGAAGAATTCTTTTGCGTTGTGAATTGTCAATATCTGCAGCTATATATTTTTCATATGTATGTATATATATATGTATTCATATGTATATATATATATATACATGTATATGTTATCCTGAAGAAAATGGTCTTCGCAGCTATTTTAACGTCTTAATTTAAGGTTGTATTTCAAAATGCTACATGACACTATATTAATCTGTGCAATATATGAAAGCAAATAGTATTAATATACTCGAAAGTCTCGAAGGTAGAAAGATTACAATTACTATTATTCCTGTTCGAGTAATTTACAAAATGTCAAGATACTAGAAAATGTAGCTATCGTTGATTTAACTGATGTAGAATCTGCATCTATTAGAAAATTATCAACTCAAGCAAATGTTAAATCTCCACTTCATGAACTTAAAAATCCTAACTTTAAATGCGCACTTAAAAATGTTTATATTTTAAATGACTGAATAGGATATATGGGATAGGACTCTAATAGGATCATGGTCATGCGATTGAGAAACTTTTGCAGGAAGATGAAGCAATTAAGATTCTCGGTCTTGCGTGGAACCCCAGCACTGATTGCTATACCTTCAAAGTTAACACTCCGCCTTTAAAGGTCTTAAGTAAAAGAACTGTTTTGTCTGCCATTGCTAAATTATTTGAGCCCCTGGGATGGGTTGCTCCTGTAACTATCTTCTCAAAAATTTTTATGCAACGCCTATGGAAACTCCAATTAGATTGGGACACTTAGCTCCCGTGTGAAATAGCTGAAGAATGGACTCAATATTATAATTCTTTGTCGCATTGTCAGTCGTTGAAAAACCCTAGTTGGATTGGCTTTGGCCCTGAAGTCGTTGGTTGCTGCCTTCAAGGGTTCGCAGACGCATCTGAAAGGGCGTATGCTGCCGTAATTTTTACTCGCTTTGTTCATTTTGATGGTACGATAAATATTAGTCTCATAGCTTGTAAAACAAAAATAGCCCCTATGAAAACCACTAGTGTTGCTCGCTTAGAGCTCTCTGCCTCAGTGCTATTAGCTCGCTTAATGACTTCATTGACGTCCGCTCCTGAGTTCGCACATATGGACAAATATTGTTGGACGGACTCTACGATTGTTCTTCCTTGGCTCTCTCAGCAGCCACAAAAATGGCCAACTTTTGTTACTAATAGAGTGTCAGAGGTGTATGATCGATTGCCAGCTGTCACTTGGCGTCACATTCAAGGCCATGAAAATCCTGCTGATCTCGCTACTCGCGGAATTACAGTAAACACCCTTGAGAAAGGCTCTTTGTGGTGGAACGGTCCTCCGTGGTTATCGCTACCGGAACTTGACTGGCCCATTTCTAAATCTGATGAGGGCTGTCACAAGCACTCCGATCAGTCTGTAACCCTTTTAGTTCCCGCACAATCTGATCCGCTACAACATGTGTTTACTCGCTTTTCTTCTTGGAAGAAACTTTTGCGTGTTACCGCGCTCATTTTGAGATGGTCACCCCGGTCTATCTTTAAAGGTTTGCCAGTCACTGTCGCCATCAGTGCTGCTGAAATTCAAACTGCTTCCGACCGGTGGATTCGCTATTTGCAAGATCTCCTTTTTTCTGCTGAAAAAGATGCGTTGATGTCCTACGCTCCACTACCCAAGGATAGCCTATTGAAATGTCTTAATCCTTTTCTAGATTCTGACGGCTTAATTCGCGTTGGCGGACGTTTGGAAAATGCAAGTTTTCCGAATAGTAGCAAATTTCCATTGATTTTGAAAAATCATTATATTTCGAAGCTCATAGTACAATCCGCGCATCAATCCTGCCTTCATGGAGGATTATCGTTAACCTTGAGTTTTCTTCGAAATCAGTTTTGGTTAATATAAGCAAAAAAGGTTATTAAATCCGTGATTTTTCGTTGTGTGATATGCGCTCGAATTCGTGGTGAAGTTGCTGAACAGTTAATGGGTCAATTACCCTCTGCTCGGGTGGAACGTCCAGCCCGTGCTTTTATGAAAGTGGGTCTTGATTACGCCGGTCCCGTTCAGGTGCGATACGCCGGTGGTCGTGGACGAGTTTCCCATTATGTTTACATCGCGGTTTACGTGTGCATGGCTGTTAAGGCAGTTCATTTAGAACTGGTTTCCGATTATACGACTAATGCTTTCCGTGCCTCCTTCGACCGATTCGGCTCGCGTAGAGGAAAGCCCTCTATTGTATATAGCGATCAAGGAACTAATTTTATAGGGGCCGAGCGAGAGCTCCAACAGGCATTTTCTAAAGCGATCGAAAATAATGAATTCAGGGCATATTTAGCTCAAGATGGCATTTCATGGTCCTTCATCCCTCCAGCAGCCCCTCAATTTGGAGGTCTGTGGGAGGCTGGAGTCCGAAGTGTGAAATCCCATTTAATTCGCGTTATCGGAAATTCAACCCCCACCTTTGAAGAACTTGCTACGCTTCTTTGCAAGGTGGAAGCCTGTTTGAACTCTCGCCCCCTGTCTCAATTGAGCGAAAATGTCGAAAGCTTGAGTACACTTACTCCTGCTCACTTTCTGGTCGGTGGACCATTGGTAGCTGTTCCTGCGCCTAGCCTCTTTGATGAACCTAGTTCAAGGTTATCCAGGTGGCAGGCGCTTCAACAAAAACTTGATCAATTTTTGCGTTTATAGTCTCAAGATTATATGTGTTCCCTTCAACAAAGAACAAAGTGGCGGATTGAAAAAACACCGATTAGTTGCGGGCAAATTGTTTTACTTCGCAGTGATAATCTTCCGCCCACTAAATGGAATTTGGGACGAGTCATTGCTCTTCATCCTGGTCAAGATGGATTCGTTAGAGTTGTGACGGTAAAAACCGCTTCTTCCACTTTAGTGCGACGAATAACAAAATTGGCGCTTTTACCCGTTGATTTGGAAGTCGAGCCTTGACTCTCTCTCTTAAGTTGACCTTCTATTGTTTTAATAAAATTCATTACCAGTTGTTACTTTATTTTGATATGATTCAATATTATAACTTGTACAGTGTTCTTTAATCTTAGTTTGTTTATTTTGCGATATTTCCTGTTGTATATCGCAAGGCGGGCTATATGTCTGCGTATGCAGCTTTATACATTGAAATTTCTTGAATTTTAGGCGGGTCTTTAATTACCGATAGTGCTCTAATTATTTTATTTTGTTCTCGCGCCGACCGTTATGTCACGTGATTTTTAGGCGCTCGATATCTAATCTTATTCTAATTAATAGAATTAGAATATCTAAATCTCTCTATAAATAGATATGGGTTCAAGTATACGCCAAAAAGGTTAATGTTCGGCGTCGTTAAAAAAAAAAAGGAAAAAAATTGTCTTATTCAACGATTAGGACGTTTTGTTCGCGTTGCTCGAACACCCTTGCTTTCTAAAGGGTTGATTTAACTTGTGTACTAATTTTCATCAATTAAAACTGTAAATTTAGTTCAAAAAGTGAGAGTGAGTTTTTGCCCGAGTGGCGTGCTGGAGCCTTTGTTAAACCATTCCTTTTCACAGCAATTCTGAGACCATTTTTAAAAACTAAAGAGGCTGGGGCCCACCTTAGGTTCAACGAGCCGGTTCCCCGAATGGCAAACAGTGACCCTTCGGTAATATTTAAACAAATATTTCTTCTTTTGATATATCATTAACATATTTTAAAAAATAAGCACATAAAGGAAATTGCAGCACGAAATATAGGTGAAAAAGAAAAGTAAGAAGGTTGATAGAATATGGTTAGTCAGTAATTTTATTGGGAACCATTTGGGGTGCTTTAACAAATTGCCTAATACACAGAATTAATAGACTCAGAAATAATAATTTACCAATAGATATCGAAAACTCAGTAAACAGTACCCAGTCGCAACCAAGAGAAAGAAATGCCCAAGTTTACCACGAATTAAATGAACAAAACTGCGATAGCACGGAGACAGTAAATAGAAGTCAAGTTAGACGCCCATATTAAAAGTTTCTTTTCATCCTTTTAGTATAATTATCAAACATAGAAACATGCGCCTTTTATCATAGAAAAATAAGTAAGACAAGTATGAATGAATTCTCAACGTATAACTACGATACCCATGTAAAAATGAACATATATGCCCCATATATGTAACCATATGGACATATATGAAACATATATAAACCATATATAAATATGAAGCCATATATGCTCCATATATGACAACATATATGTAACATATATGTCTCATATATGGCAAAATATATGGTACATATATGTTAACATTTATGAGCAATATATGGACATATTTGATAAAGCATAAAACAAATATGTTAGGCAAATATGAAACAAATATGGTTACATATATGTGGCATATATATTTATTTTTACATGGGTATATTGGGAATTGATTCATGTTTACAATTAACGATAAGATATATTCCGAACAAAATACTGTGTGCCAAAATGTTTTCAGGTACACAGAAAACACAGACAAGCAGGATAAAGGAGCCAGTAGGCCTCCCAGCTGAACAGAGCAAAAATATGAACAAGGAAAAAGGTCGTCGCAAAAATTGGCTCAGCGAACTAGCAGTCCGACAAGGAAGAAAAGAGGAACAACTAGCAAGGAATAAGTGACGATAAGTGAAGTAACTAAAAACAAAACAAGTGAAGCGTGCCGAATATTAAAAAAGAATAAATATAACGCGAGTGACAAATAATAGTTTTTTATTATATAGCCGTCGAAAATGTCGGGAAAATGAAACAAAATGTAAATTAGTTATAAGTTCTCCAAAAATGTCGAGAAAATGAAACATAATTTAAATTAGTTATAAGTTCTCCAAAAATGTCGGGAAAATGGAACAAAATGTAAATTTGTTATAAGTTCTCCAAAAATGTCGGGAAAATAAAGAAAAATGTAAATTTGTTATAAGTCGTCTGAAATGTCGGGCAAAGATAAATGTACGTAGCTATAAGAGAAACTTAACAAAAAAAAAAAAAACATTTGCACATCGCAACGGGGACGTCGCGATTTAAAGGGGGGAGGATTCCATAGTTCAAATTTTCGGTCTCAACGAGGACGTCGCGATTTAAAGGGGGGAGGTTTGTTACGGTTTGACGTTCACACGCCCAAAAGTAACGAATTAAGTTATCAATTAAACTCGAGCCTAAATATTCTGCATCGGGCAGAACTGCAACGGCTTTTCTCACGCGCAATTTTGTAAATTCAGCTTCCCACGACCATGTGCAGACGGTTTTCTTATAATTTGGCGATTAGATAACGAGGATCCCGAGAAAACAGTGCACACGACACCTGCGTTCTCATGGGATGTCCTTTGAAAAAGACGTGTCGCGAAGCGGCACGCGCGCATTTTTAGTATTTAACATCACGCGGTGACACCGCGCATTTTATAATCAGTCTTTTCAGCCGGTGACACGGTCACCGCGCATTTCATTGTTAACGTAAACTCTGTCACTCTAATAAAAGCACTTGGATCGAACTAAGTCCCTGTGTCATAATTGCCGCCAGGTTCACTCTTGCCCCTTTTAATATTAATAATTAACTTGCAGTATCCAGTGAAGAAACATATTAACATTCATAAATCATAAATTATAAAATATAAAATAATAACATTATAACAGTAAAAGCAAAAACTTTAGTTTAGAAGTGCTAGTTTGTTCGCGTAATATACCTTCGGTAGTTTGTTGCTCCGAAAATTTTCGCCGCAACCTACTACCGAAGTTCTTGATATGCTTAAAAATTAAATGATTGTTACAGATTAGCAGAAAGGAAACGAGAAACGCAGAATTAGAATAGTTAAACTTGGAGTTTAATCTACTGGAAATTCAACTGTTATAGACACTATTGTATATCTTTTTGTGTGTTATTATAAATTGATATATATCCGAATCTAAAATTTGAAGTACAATTTTAAACATAATATTTTATAAAATAATTACTTATATAACTTAATTCAAATGATGTATTTAAGGCATTTAATTAATCCTCTCGCTATTGCATTAATATTTTTCGGGACATATTTTCCTACAAGTGTCTTTCTAATTTCCTGATTTCTAATTTCATTTCACAAAATAATTAATATTTGCTTACTTTTTAAAAACTACACGAGATTCCTGAAATGGCAGAACACAAAAGCAAAAACAAAAAACTGAATCTAAACCTCATCGTATTAAAACTGTACCGTATAATTACACTAAAGTATTTTTGTAGTATAACAAATTGTGTAATTGAATCACGAAGAGATCGATTTGGCCAATTTAGTTCGTCTTCACCAAATGACACGTTTGCCTGAGAAATAAAAAAGTCGCGAGCGGACACACAGGAATTTCATTTCCGGTGCATCATTTTAATATGTATCTCCAATCATTATGTCCAGCGAATAAAAAAAAAGTATGGTAAAAAGTTAGAGAAAATAGATATAACGCAACATCACGTTTTACATTCACAATTAATCTTCATAACAAGCCACGCATCTTGACTGTGTAAATGATGTGTTCGATCTGGAGGATGGACGAAATTTGTCTCGAACAGCAAAAGCTTGTTCCTAAAATGGCAAATTTCAGTAAACGAATTTGACATTTTCGCAGGTTACGGAAATCATTAATTATTGATGCCTTAACCGTAAAAACTTATGCTATTTTTGTTAATCTACTAGGCTACCGAAATCGCTGAAGCGCTAATTAGCGCTCCCTTGCGATTTTGGTAAAACTCCGCCCTTTTGTCGCTTGTATGTGCAAATGCGCGCATTAAAACGTAAGCAAGCACACATCTTTACACTCAAAAAAATGATCTTGTAACAGTAAAAGGAATTTCTTTTATATTTATTCAATTTCAGTACTAAAGGAATCATTTGTTAAATAAATGAATCATTTAACTATAAAAATTTCTTTTTACGCTGAAATTACTTCTTTTGCTGGTGAAATTAATTTCATATCATCTTTATATGACTTTCCTTTAATCTTAAAAGTATCTTATAGATTTCAGCTTATAACAGAATTTCCTTTAACTGTCAAAAGAATTACTTTTGGCAATATATTGAATGGATAATCATTTGTCCGTCAAAGGAATCTATTGTCGGACAAATGATTGTTTTAAGAGTGTAGGTTAGTTACACGCGGTGACTCGGTGAACATTGAAACATGATTTTCTCTGTTTGTGTTTCTTAGATGATAACATAACCAAAGTCGACCACGAAGAAATTGTGGACGAGAATCTTGACCCGACGGCTGGGGACATCGATGAAATTGGTTTTATTTCAAGCAATCAAGATTCGTCGTCAGACTCTGAGACTGAAAAAACTAATATAACTGAGAAAACTGATCAATCTGAAAAAACGGATAAGATTGAGGAAATAGATGAAGAAACTTTAAAGATTTTAGGAGACGTTCCAGAGCTGGAGGAACCGAAGAAATTATCTATTAACAGCAATTTGGGAAAAAGATGGCAACACTGGATGCAACATGACTTAAAGTCTGAAGACAGAGTTAACCTCTTGTCAAAGTACTCACGGAAAGGAGATTGCTTCTTAGAAGCTTCGGAATTAAATCCGGAAATAGATGCAGGTTTATCGTCGTCTGATAAGACAAGAGATAAACATTGGATCCAAGTTCAAAACACAGTTGGTTCAGCCATGGCCGCTCTTGGAATGGGTATCTCAGATCTTTTAAAGGCTGAGGGTGAAATAGATAGGGCCGCTATGTTACAATTATTATGCGATTCAGGCAAATTATTGTCTGATGTTTATCATCAACAATCAACATCTCGACGTGCTTTTATTGTTCCAAAAGTTTCGGACAAGAAGTACAAAGATGTATTGGATAAGGCCAAATGGGACACGATGTTGTTCGGAGAAAATCTTGGCGAAAAATTAAAAGCGGCTAAGACAATCGACAAAAATAGTAAAGAATATTTAAACCCTCAAAAGTTTTCTCAAAAGCCTTCGTCTCAGAGGAAAAGTGCGGAAAACGACAGAGGCCTGCCTGCAAAATACCGGGGTCACTACAGGCAGGCGTACAAGCCAAGGACAAATTACAGGACCCTCAAATTCAAGTCTCAACCACGGAACCAGTACCCGTCCAGGCGCAGCCCGACCCAGAGTACATCGAAAGAGAAAGTGATCCTGCCTTGGAAGTAGGGGTAAGAATGGCGGGTCGTCTAAAATATTTCTTTAGTAACTGGCAAGCAATAACAAGAAATTCGTTTATTCTATGTAGTATTAAAGGTTTTAAAATTCCATTCGAAAAAGCTCCTAAGCAAAAAAGTTACCCTTCTGAGCCCCTTTTGAGAGATTCAGAAACGTTACAGGACGTTGAGGACTCAATAAATAATTTGTTAAAATTAGGGGCAGTTGTTTCGTGTGATGCCGTAAAAGATCAATTTGTATCGTCTTATTTTTTGGTTAAAAAACCGGACGGATCTTTTATATTTGTGTTAAATTTAAAACGTTTAAACAAGTGCATTAAAAATAAGCCTTTTAAAATGGAAGATGGCAGAACAGCTGCCTTACTTATATCTCAAAAATGACTTCTTAGCAAAGATCGATCTAGAAAGTGCTTATTTTTCCATACCAATCGATATAGGTGATCGGAAATACCTACGGTTTTCCTTTAACTCACAGTTATACGAATTTACTTGTCTCCCTTTTGGGCTAAGTGTAGCTCCTTGGATTTTTACAAAAGTTATGAAACCTGTAGTTAGTTTTCTACGAAAGAAGGGTTATAAGTCAGTCTGCTATCTCGATGATTTATTATGTATTGCGTCGTCGCAAGATAAATGTATAGAAAATGTAGATTCTTCTGTTAAACTTTTATCTTCTCTTGGTTTTAAAGTTAATTACAAAAAGAGCGTCATGATACCGAAGACTAATATTGAGTTTTTGGGTTTGTTATACGATTCCAAAGATTTAACATTGTCCTTACCAGAAAACAAAAAACAAAACTTTACAAACAATTAAAAAGTTTGCAAATATGAATACGTGTACGATTCGTGAGTGGTCCAGTTTCGTTGGTTTACTCAATTTTTGTTGCACTGCAACTCGCTATGGTCGTTTGTATACGAAGGAGTTTGAACGATTGAGATTTTTAAATTTAGTTCTTAATGATAATGACTTTGATTCTTCTATGACAATACCGAAATCGCTTCATACAGTTTTCTCCTGGTGGAAGAAAAATATTCAAGTAGCAGTAGTTTCTATTAGACGTTTAGATTTTGTTTGCGAAATTTTTTCAGATGCCTCTAAGTCAGGTTGGGGGGCCTTCTGCGGCGGTGATAGAGCACGTGGTTTCTGGAAAAATGATGAGGCAAAACTCCATATAAACCATCTAGAATTAATAGCTGTTTTTATGGCTCTGAAATGTTTTGCGGTAAATCGTAGAAATTGTGAAATTCTGTTGCGGGTTGATAATACAACCGCAATTTCGTATATTAACAATTTCGTATATATTGGATATTCGCCTCTTATATTCAGTCTAAGAAAAATGTAGAAGCGGACGAAGAGTCCAGGGTAAAGAATGTTGACACTGAGTGGGAATTAGCGGGTTACGCGTTTAGTCTGGTTACAAGTAAGCTAGGTGAGCCGTCTTGTGATTTGCTTGCAACGAGATGTAATGCAAAATGTAAAAAATTTTTTTCTTGGAAAAACGATCCGGATGCCGCAGCTGTAGATGCGTTTACTCAAAATTGGGGTTCATTGGGTTTATTTTGGGCTTTCCCTCCTTTTGCCATGATTTTGAAATGTTTGAGAAAAATTGTTAATGACAGGGCTACAGGGATATTGATAGTACCAAATTGGCCTAACCAGCCTTGGTACCCTTTTTTCATGTCTTTACTAACAACTAAACCTATTATTCTCCATCCTTCACCTCACTTATTGCTATCTCCTTGCAGGTCAGCTCTTCATCCTTTACACGACAGTCTGTCGTTGATTGCAGGCCTTTTATCAGGCAGGCCTTCCGAAAACGGGGCATTCCAGAAGAGGGATTAGCCATATGCCTGGCTTCATTAGCAAATTCTACACTGAAACAATATAATGGCCCCTTAAATCAGTGGATTTCTTTCTGTGAGAAGGCGGATCTTGACCCACTCGTAGTAGAAGGGAACGCTGTTTTGCGGTTTTTAGCTACTAAATTTGAAGAGGGAGCATCCTATGGCACCTTGAACTCCGCAAGGGCAGCTTTATCATTAATTAATCAAGACTTATCGAACAATCGAGATATAAGTCGTTTTTTCAAAGGTGTGTTCCGGCTTAGAACACCTACGCCTAAATACGATGAGACATGGGATGTCGACATCGTTTTAAATCAGATTGAAAAGTGGTATCCTTTAGAAGAGTTAAGTTTTCAAAATTTAACAGAAAGACTGGTAATTTTATTGGCCATTGGCACAGCTCACAGAGCGCAAACCTTAGCGAGTATTAAGCTTTCAGACATTAAACACTCTTCAAAAGGATATACCATTAGAATTTCTAGTTTAATTAAAACTTCGCGAAAAGGTGCTGTTCAACCTTTGTTAGATTTGCCGTTCGAGAAAATTCAAAACTCTGTATTGCGAGTACGTTACATGAATACATTAAAATATCAGCGGCGTTACGAGGTGTTTGTTCAAACCTCTTGATTACATTAAAGCAGCCACATAAGGCAGCTACAGCGCCGACAATTTTTCGTTGGATCAGAGCAATTCTGGCTCGGTGCGGAATTTCATCAGATTTCACAGCTCATAGTACAAGACACGCTTCCTCGCCGGCAGCGTTGAAAAAAGGCATTAGCATGAAATTAATTAAGAAAACCGAGGGCTGGTCTGATTCATCGATGGTCTTTGCCAAATATTATAACAGGGAAATCATCCCAGGTGAAGAAGCTTTTGCTACAGCAGTCATGCGCAAATAAAAGATTGTGATTAAACATTAAAGTCAATAAATGTAGTCTATTTTTGATAATAAATGTATCAATAGATATTATTCCTGTTTTCTCTAAACATCTACATGTTAATCGGGGAGAACGAGACCCATAATATAATTAAGCGATCAAACGAACTTACCTGTAAGTGATGTTCGATCGTGATTATATGTAGGGTCTCGTTCGACACGATTCCCCCCCCAAAAAAAAAAAAAAAAAAAAAAAAAAAAA
>JABFQA010002490.1:0-11166 GCA_022817065.1 Probaryconus sp. ZL-2020
ACAAATAACTGAAATAATCCACTAAAAAAAGCGAAAAAATGACGATTTTTGGGCTTCTTCGAACAAAATTCGTTATAACTTTTTTATTTAGATAGTTATCAAAAATCGGTTAATACAATCCCTTCGTCACGTAATTCTCTATCGAATGCCGGTGAGTTTTTTAAAATCCGATGAAAATTACGCATCCAAAATCGGTTCAAAAATGGCCCTATTTTAGACACTAATTGTTAAATAAATAAATAATTTAGTGTTTTTTCTTAAAAATGATTATCAATTTGTTTTTAAACATATTAAAGGCTTCAAATAACAAAATTAAAAAAAAATCTATTGAAAATTGTAGAAAATAGCCATTTTGGTTGTCAGTCCCCTTAATTTCAATAATATCCTTTATCTAAAGGAAATGAAAGGATCCTATCACCAGAGATACTCCAATGATAGGAGAGAAAATATGGGATTGATAAAGGAAGAGATATGCTGAGATTCTTAGCCTAGTAAAGGAAGGTTCTAAGGTTCTGAAAACATAAAAATTATTTCATTAAATAAGCCAGAGATTCTCGGGCTTAGAATCAAAAAATCATATATATTAATCAAGATACTTGATTATTTGTTGAAGACTCTTCAACAAGAATTTGGCGATAGAAAAGTGCGCGTACGCAGCCTGCGCTCAGACTTTTATAAAAGTTCTTAACTTTTAGCTGGTTCTTAACTTCTAGCTAGATACATGCAAACATTGAAACTTAAGTTTCAATGTTTGCATGTATCTAGTTCCAATATTATTAACAATTATTATAAACAAATGCTAATAACTTATTTTCTATTTAAAAATCTGTACAATTTTTCCAATTTTCCGTTTATTGTCTTTCTGAGACAATAAAATGAGAGTTACCATATTTTTAGTGTTTGCATGTTTCTCCAACGGTGTGTAAAAACTTACATTCAACAATGTCTCATAAAATCAAGTCGAACAAACTACTAAGTGTCTGGGAAAGAAATATTTTCAACTAAAGGGCGGTTTTGTGGTGCGTTTCAGGAATCTGTTGGACCTGAAAAAATTGATGGCTTTATAAAACCATATTTTCCACAATGTGTCCAAAAACCAAGTCGAACAAACTAATGAGTATGTCGGAAAAACTTATTTTAGTAAATTTAAAATTTCGAATAAGTTAATCGTTGGGAACTTCAGTTACATATTGCTGCTCTTACCTTCTTCATGTCAACCACTTTTGCTGACAAGTTCCATTCCTTACTTCGGCTCACTCCTCAGAGACTCAGTCTCTCGTCTTCCAAAGGTGATGGAATTTCTTTTCCATCAGCAATTCCAGTGTGTCCTTGGGCGTCTTTGAAAAAGTACTCTTTTCCGTTTTCAGGAACTTCAAGCATCCGTCCATCGAGTCGGAAATAATTCAAGCTAGCTTCGCTGTATCCGATACAGTCTCCGTTTCAGAGCACATCGTGGTCCACGACTGCCTCTGAGTCTTCGTCAGAATTCTTCTGTATCTCTTACAGCTTTCGCTGTCTTCCTCCCCAGCTAAAGCTTCATCTTCTACGGCCCGGTTGAAGAGTATTCTGCTTTCTATTGCAGGATTCCAGCTCCCTGGTCCATTTGGCGATGCCTGTCCTCGCTGTCAACATAGTGAAGGGTCAATTCTTCTCATATGACAGTACTACGGCCTCTTGGACGCCCTTTCGGTGTCCTCTAGATCCACAATGGTGCGATAATTTCCTTTAAACTCCTCCAATCTATTCCTCAGTTCTTCCCTGAACCCATTTTAGGGTTACTTTTCCACTTTGTGCTTGTCTGCCACCCAGCTACCACAGCTCTTATGAGCCTGTGGTCTGATAGTGGTCTAATCATAAGATTTTCCATCTCCTGGAGGAATAAATTAAAGTGTTCCATCGGAACAATAGAATCCACTAAGAAGCAAAAAAAATTGTCCACTCAGGCTGATCACTCTCACGAACAAAGCGTCTAATTATCTTTATATTTTAATATTCAAAGTAAACGTCCGACGATACGCCACACAATCAATTCCAGAGACGACTGATATGCATCGGCGGCGACCGGCTAATTGGCGCTACCGGCGCACATCAAACGCCATCCAACGTTGTGAGATGGTCGGTCATTGGTTTGCCGGCGCGTGGCTGGATGGAAACATCTATCTATGATAAGTGCCATGCGTAAATGTCATAGACCATAAGAGATGCCGTAAGTCGGCAACCTGAATTATAATATTATTTTGTGCGTGAATTCAGCACGTCACAATATATAAAGCTTGCTTTATATACTTTATGTTATGTAAAATATTTTTAACATATTGAAAATATATTATTGTACTTAAAAATTTCTATATCAAGAGGAATTTTTTTTCAACAAGGTTTTTTCCTATTACGACTAGTAATTTTTTGCTAAAGCATGCTGTGTAGTCCGGGTATTGTTTTCAATAGAAATTTTTAATATAAAATTTCTCTTCAAGATACTCTGTGCAAGATCCGTAAAGACGCATGCGGAAGACGTGTATAAAATTATATACCTCCTACAATAAACCTACTCAAAGATAAAAAATGTTCAGTTGACCTTGGGGAAGTGAATAAATGCAAATTCCTCGAGAGATTTATGAATTTTTAATTGTTAATTAGCAAATCAAGCTAACGTTTCGTCTTTTATGTAAAGACCTCTTCAGAGCTAAAAAGATTATACAAAATGAATTTCGAAATAAATTATAAGCAATACAATTAAAAAGACGGAGAACAATACGAAACTAACCTCAGATTTGTTAATTGTGATGGTGATAAGTTTTGCCCGATCTATGAGAATAACCTAACCTTACGTTAAGGGGACGCGAGACATAAATGGCTAAAATCCGTAATTTTTTTATTTTTTAAAATATTTTTTATATAATGTCTATTGAATGCTAAATAAAAAGAATATATGACGAAAACTGCAATTTTTTTTATTTTATTTTCATTTTTTATAACAATTATCGAAAAAGGGGTAACTTTGATCATCGGTATTGTACCCGCATTTCAACCGATTTGTTTCTATGATGGATTTTTTTATTCATAATTATGTCTTCCATGATTTGTAAAGACGAAATTTTGATTTGTCACTTATTTTTAAAGTTATAACGCGTTGAATGAAATGTTGTTTAAAAATGTCGCTTTTTACGCAGTTTTAAACCATTTTTGAAATTCTAAACAATGTAACTTTTTTATAAAGTAATCAATCAAAAATTCCTCTTTACAAATATTAGATAATTTAATACTGAATAAAAAAATCCATCATAGAAGCAAATCGGTTGAAATGCGGGTACAAAACCGATATTTGAATGCAAGAAAACATAGAAAATAAGTTTACGAGATAATCGCATTTAAAGTTTGAGTATGTTGGTAATCATGTTGCGTAGTACCTAACATAAAGCGTTAGAAACGTCTTTTACAGTATAATTCACGAACATTTCACTTCATTATCTGACAGTTAAGAGTTTAAAGTTTATAAAAATGCTATAAAAAATTTTTCGATTTTTTTTCCATTTTTGACGATTTTTAGGTCGCGCGTCCCCTTAAGTAGCGGATCCCTTGACTCCTACTGTTAACTTCATGAAATCGATTAGAGACACTTTAGATCATAGATTTATAACCTCATTAACATAAATAAATTCTGATTATGTAGAAAGATGGAACAACAATTAATATAAACTAAGATGTTATAATATATTAGAATTAACTCTGGTCAACTTGACTGTGATAATAATTTATGACGTAAACACATATGACACATATTCTTACTTGTATAAAAACATGCAACAAAAAACTGTATTTTACAATTATGTACATAAAACAACGTTATTGATTGTAATTTAGATATGCTTAACAATTAACAAATCTGAGGTTAGTCTCTTATTATTCTTCGTCTTTTTAATTGTATTGTTTACAATTTATTTCGAAACTGATTTTGTATAATCTTTTTAGCTCTTAAGAGGTCTTTCCATAAAAGACGAAACGTTAGCTTGATTTGATAATTAACAATTAAAAACTTATAAATCTCTCGAGGAATTTGCATTTATTCACTTCCCCAGGGTCAACTGAACATTTTTTATTTATCAATTTGGGAAATTTCGAGAGGAACTAACATCTACTTTATCTACTCAAAGATATTGAAAGAATTGAAAATTTCAATTTGAAATAAAAATTTGAGGCTAGAAAAAAGATAACGTCACAGTCTCGGTTTGGCCAAATATTGTGATCAGTATAACGTGAAAGTGGCACCTTATCCACCTATAACTCAAGGTGGCACTTTTTTCTTTCGAAGCATCGAAATGAAACCATAAAAATATAATTTATATTATTTTTTAATTTCCAGGTTCATTTGAGTATTATTAACCATAATATACCAAAAATTTTTCCACTTCTTATTCTTGAGTTCTTCATAACATTTTCTGCGTGTAGTATCGGTGAAACATTGATTCATCACAGTTTTATTATAAATGACTTAAGGTTAGATAATTTCATTATAGTTTATTACAAACATTTTAGTTATTTCATTGTTTTGTTAGTTTTATTATAGTGTTACAATTATCGTTTTGTAGTATTTTAATAATATTCAAGTCAGGGATAGAAGAATTAGTAGTGAAATATCATACTTCATAGCAGCTCAGTCACACACGTTGATAAGGTGTCTGATATGTTTTGTGAATTTTACTCTACTTTGGGTCTGCTGAAAAGTGAGTGAACGGGAGGTATGGTGTTATTCGGTTTCAGTGACCAAGTCTACACAATGAGACTTGATCACCCAAACTGAAATCACCTGCTTCATAGGCAGTACCCTGGTGAATTCGGGATGTGCTCATCAGGAATATTTTTCAAGGAAAGAAAATCCGTCCTCTTCCTGTTTGGGGAAGAAAGGTTTCCCAATATTCAGGGGAATAAAACCCCAAAATGCGAAGCTCCATACCACATAGGCTGAGTGGAATGAGACATTAAATAAAAAATAACAGAAAAGTAAAAATACTCTATTTTGTGTATATGTTTCTCACATAATTAAACGAACTTTAAGATGCCATAATTGACGTTGACGGCCAAAGCGATTTCAAATCCACAGATCAACTTAAACTCAACAATTTTTTGACACAAGAACGGTTCATGGGTTTTTCTAATTTTATGGGGTAATTGTGTTCATGGAATGGAATCAGATTTATGGCATTATAAAGAGGAACGTTCAAGCTTTATTTCTAAAAAAAAGAAGTCATTACGATGGAAATTGACAAAGTTACACCACTTGGAAAACGGCACTTTCTGATCGATTGCTGGATTGTTGATTTTTTTTTCCCTCAGTGTATATAGACACTGCGTCTTCTACTTCAACATGAACTTCTAGTTTGTCCTTGAAGAACACTTCCATAGACCTTTGCAGATTATCTTCATCCAGACGCTTATTTCTCATTACCAAATTATTTGTCCTGTTGTCCATGTCCGTCTTCCTCTCCAAGCTTTTCTGTTTGCTGACTTCATAATCACTCTCTCTGCTATCATTAGAGACCCTGCTAGTACAGTTTCATCATAGCGCTCTAGAACCAGTCGGAAAAACGCACTTTCGGACTCTTTCTCTTCATCCTCTTGTGAATTCATCCAATCCTTGATTTGACATATATCATTCACTAATTTATTCATCCTGTTCACAATACAATCCTGTTTTTTCTGCTAATTCTTTCTGTCCTTACCTTCTCTTTTCAATTGCAATTTCAGAGACTTTATTTCCTTACTGCCTTTTTAGAATTCTTCCCAAGTCAACGATACCATTTCCTCCATACTTAGATTGTACTCGAACGATACTTTTTAATCCCATGATGCATTTAAATTTGTCTGCCTACCACTGCTGCTTCTCAACGCGTTCGTCGGCATAATCACTCATCCTCAACTATTGGGCCACAGTTATGAATGTCAACAAATCATTCAATTACTTTTTTCGCAATCCAGATTCCAATAAATTAACAAACCACGGTAACAATTGCCTTTCTTAAACCGGTTTTTCATAATCTTTATGCTATTTTTAATAAATTTGTATTGTTTTAAAAGTGCAACGTAACCCCGACGCGTGTATAGAATACGCCACCTAACAGCCAAGTCCTTCTAATGTTTCATAATAATAATATATTTTAATAATTATTCAGGTTTATTTATTGTGGTCTTTGAAAGTATTACGATATGATTGACATTGTATTCCTTTTTTCCACATTGAAGCAGCAGAAAAACCTTTCTAGAAGTGGTTTCCTACTATTTCCTACTATATTGTCCTTTCCGAAAATATATCCAATTGATCAATTTTGCTTCAATTTTAGAGTTAAATATTTCTCAGATTTACATAAAATAAAGGAAGAGGATAATTTGCATTAAAGTGGGTCCGAATAATTTGAAAAGTTTACGAATAAAATGATTTTGATTGTTACGAAGTATGTGTTATGGTTGGACGTTCACACGGCCAAAAGTAACGAATTATATTATCAATTAAACTCGAGCCGAAATAATCTGCATCGGACAGAACTGCAACGACTTTTCTCACGCGTAATTTGTAAATTCAACTTCCCACGACCACCCGCAGACGGTTTTCTTATAATTTGGCGATTAGATAATAAGGATCCCCACACGGCACCTGCGTTCTCACGGGATGTCTGTTAAAAAGAAGTGTCGCGAACCGGCACGCACGCATTTTTAATACTCAACTTTATACGGCGAAACCGCGCAATTTAATTTAGTTTTTTAACCGGTGACACGGTCACCGCGCATTTTAACTTAAACTCTGTCACTCGCGGCGCGCGAAACATTAATTTAATATTAATAATAGCACTTGGACAAGTTGGACCTTGCCGTATTAATGCCGCAAGGCACACGCTAGCCACTTTACAATTAATTTTACAGTGAACAATATAACTATCAACATTATCTTCAACTAATATTAACATTAACTACCATGATAACAAATTGGTGACAGCGTAAAAAGTGCGAATTCATAGTGACAGAAAGATAAAGCTATTTAAAACGCGTCTGGTCGCAAGTTCGCGATCGTTATAAAATAAATAAGTAAAAAAAAGAAAAGAGTGAACAGTGAAACAAAAAAAAGAAGAGTACAAAAATAGAAGAGCAACAGCAGCACCAAGCGGAACAAGCACCCAGCCACGCAGAACCTTGAGAGAACGAGAGGAGAGAGACAGAGGAAAGCAGCGGATCACCAGTCGGGAAACAAGCAAAGGACGGAGATATAACAACATCAATAGAAGGCAGGAAGGAAGGAAGACAAACAAAAAAAGAGATCACGAAAAACAGGAAGCAGGGAAAAGCAGCCGAGCTCTTGAAAAGGGTCATCGAGAACTACAAAAAACGGTACAGGAAAGTTTTATTAAAAAATATTAGTCAAAATGCAGGGCAGAGAAAATATGTGCAACGGTCAAGAGGCGGTAGCTGCACCCCGAGATGCGCGCAAAGACATATGGCAAGCGCAACCTAGAGAAAACACATTTTACGGCCTTAAGCCAAAAGAAGCGATTGACTGCCTCCCCTATTTTAACGGGTGCACCCCGTCAGTTACAGAATTCAGTAGGAACTTCCAATCAATTTCGGGCAACCTAAGACCGGGTAGTGAAAGAGCATTTTTAAATTTACTATCATTAAAATTAAAAAGAAATGCGGCTTTAATTTTTAGCGGACGGTTAGAGCAATCTGACAACATCAACGAATTAATAAGTGAATTAAAGAAAACGTTCGGTGACGGACGCGACATAATAACTAGAATTACATAATTCTATAAAATGCAAAATACGGATCGGAAAGTGCGGAATCTTACGCGGCGCGAATAACAAACACACTAGATGACATATTAACAACAATTAGCACGGACGAAAAAACAAGTAATGATAACAAAGAACCACAAAGAGAAATGGGAGAAACGGCGGCATTAAAACGTTATTTAAGACGACATTTTCAGATACTTTAAATCTTTAACTCCAGGCATGGAGGGATAATTTTTATGTATATACTATTGTAGTATGTTAATTAAATAATAATAGTTAATTTAATTTTGTTAACATAATAAATATAAATTTTTTTCCCCTCGGTCCGCACTATTTCATTGATTGAGAAACACATAGGACAGATAATGGCACAATTACAAGATAATCAATCAAAAAAAAGATACGTAATCACATAATTCACTATAATTTCCCCCTTATTTCTGAAAATGGGTTTTTGAAAGGTCAACGAGATATCAGAAGTAATTCACATACAATCCACATACAATTAGAATCAAGGTAGGAAGTTATGAAAACGACAGACAAGAATTCTATACATTGAACCAACTAGACACACAACTAGAATTAGTAAGAGAAGGAAATTATCCGAGAAGAGTTGAGCGATGCATAGTTAAAACAGAGAAAATATACAGCAGTTGCTCTCTTGGCAACGACATATGCGACATATGACTCAAAGAACTAAAAGAAATTGCAGAAATCAACAAAGATCCAGCTTTGACAGACTGGATTAACGGTTATTCAATCGATAGTAGCCAGCACACGATCAACCCAGTAATGTTTAATAAAATAAAATGTTACCGCTGCGAAAAAACAAATCAGACACATATACCCCGCCAGAGAATGTTACATATGCATACCCGAGGAAAGACTACAGCAACAACATTAGGAACAATTTGTCAAAAAAATATACAAAAAGAGAAGTATACAAACGAACAGACAGACAAATACAAATAATGACAGAAAATAACCAAGTGCAAAACCGCAAAGACACACTTCCTACACCCAATAATCCCATCCCTTACTTGAGTGGTAGAATTACTCAAGTTCTTTTTTGTAAATTGGAGATTACGTTAAGAACTGCTTCAAATTTAACAGTTTATGTCATAGACTTTAAACTTCTAATGGTGATTGACGGATAAATGATTCTTCTCTTAGTCAGAAGAAGTGAATAGAATAATCGCTAAAAAATAAATTATCTGCAAAATTTTTTATTATAAAACGAAACCAAAAAGGCCCCCCCCCCGACTCGGCAGCCTTAATACAATATGAAATCAAGAACAACAAAATCAAATAGTATTTTTTCTCCTCCCCTTTAAACATGGGTTTCATAAAAGAAAAATGCATCACACAGTAATTACAAATATACCTAGAAAACGCCATGGACGACTACAAACGGTTAATCAGGGCATTAAACAAAGCAAAGTAGATAGACTTACAGACGGAGCTAATAACGATACAGGACGCGGGAGCGGGACCAGTAAGGTGTTTAGTGCCATGCCAAAATTTTTTCATTTTGCAACGACAGGCAAGATAGTCTCGGAAAATTGATTTTTAGATTTTCAAGAAATAATGCCATAAACGGTCTTAAGAAACTTTATTAGATACAATATAGACCATGAAGTCAGCAGAGTGCACCCAGTTACAGTAATGTGTTACAATTGCGTGTTAGAGATAATGAACATATACGTCGCGGAAGAGTGCCCCATGTGCATTTATGAACAACAATCAAATTTAAATATCAATTATTGTCCCCTCTCTTTTTTTTTGTTTTTTAGTATTGAAATGGTTTTGACCGTTCATAACAAAAAAAAAGAAGAACTTAAAGCTGAAACGCATCAGCTATCACTTTCCGCTCGACTAATTCCATAAAAGTGTCTAACGGAAGGTACCGGAGGTCGCGCGGACGGGAGATGGAATCTCCGTGAGGGAGAGGGTAGCGCGGTGAGTGCAGTCCCCACTAGCGCGCTGAACTCAACGGTGGGGCGTTCACCTTTATAAAACGGGCAAAGAGCGCTCAAAAGTTAGATGTTCCTGAAGCAAGGAACAGTCAGCTCCAGAAATAGGAGCTCCGTCGGCTACCACTCTGAATAAGAGACAAGCAAGAGGCTAGAGCATTGAAAAGTGATTACAGCCATTTTTCCTACCTAACCGTACTCGTAACCCTTCCAATGTCTGTCTGCGTTACCGAAACGCAACGATTTTTCATATAACCTGTGTCGCCATCTAGTTCTCGAGAAGGGAACTATGGCACAGACGGGATAGGAACCCTCGTTCTTGAAACAAGGAACGACGGAGTGGGAACGACACATGACCCTGGACGCAACGGGGGTGTGCTCGTAGTAGCTACGTATATTTTTTTTTTCTCTCTCTCTCTCTAACCAGTCTGGTGAAGAAAGACGGAGAAACACTCCCGTCTTGTGACAAACCATTCGAATCTTCTCCCCTTTTTCTTTTAGTGACAAATGACTACGTCCTTTTTTCATTGGAATTTAATTCTTTTCTTATTTTTTTTTTATTTTTTCGGTAGCAGAGAACATAGAAGTAATCTTTCGCTATCGATGTAAGAATCCTTCACATTTCTTTTCGCACTCTCTAAAAAAATGCATCTTCTCGCTCTTTCAGTACAAAGGCCAGGGCCACCAACATGGTGGATCCTGTTGTGACTCAGCAGCGCTACGGGGCAGTCTTTGATCACTTTGGTGACCACTACGTGTTCCACGTAGAACACAAAGGAGGGTTTTTCGAATAAGGATCGCGCGATTCAACGTGTCGAGCTACGTGCAATCAAATGTCAATAGTCAGTTCCCTGCCGACCTAAAAATTAGAAGACTCTTCGCACAGATACGTGTTCCCGTGAAACAGTTCCTTTTTTATTTTTTTTGTTTTAATTTTTTCTTTTTTCTTTAAGATAGGCAATAAGGCCAATTCTTTTTATTTTTTTTTCTACTTTAGACAAAATCTCTCTTCAGTTATTTATTTTTAGTCGATAAAGTTGAAACTTAGATGTCAATTTTCATTTCTATTTTCTCATTTAATTTTCATTTTTATATGAGTTAGAATGAAGACACAACTGTTTCTGTGGACTGAGCTTATGCTAGGATCATTAACCCTTTATAGGGCAAGGGTCTGATAATGATCCGATTGTGATGAAATTTTGCTATAATCATATATTTACTTCCTAGAATATCAGTTCAGAATTTTATTAAAAAATTTTAGTCTTTCAAACTGTCAGTTTGTTAGTGAAAATGGGGGTCCCATTAAAACCACTGGGATGACAGTCATCCCGGTCAATTTTTAAATATTGAATAAATCATTTAATTTTAAACATTATGAGCTGAATTTTTGCGAACAAGATGTTTTGATAAAT
>JABFQA010002491.1:0-11166 GCA_022817065.1 Probaryconus sp. ZL-2020
TCTATCGAAATAGTTAAAACAAATTGTCTTCTTTATCATATAAGTTATACATATAAATTCTAAATAAAAAAATTAATATTCAGAAAATATTTTATACAATTACAATGTGTATGAAGTTCTCATCGATTAATTCATCGAAAAATTTCAAAAATGAAAATAGTTAAAAGATATATAAAGTTAGTCATTAGAAATAAACATATTATAATTCAGAAAACATTTCGTACAATAACAAAGAGAAATTTAATTGAAGATATAATTATACCTGCTTTGAGTGCAATAAAATAGAGATAAGGTTTATGATCCACATCTGGCCTTTTATTGAAAGCTCTTTCTTATCCCAAACTTGGAAAATTTTTGGGAAAGTGGTACTTTATTGTAATTTTATTAAAATTTTTTAAAATTTTCTCAGTCTATGATTGTCAGTCAAACAGTGAACAAGTGCGTTTAGGAGACTCTTCGAATTTTGTCGTGTACGAGTATTGCTGTTGCATTAAGGTTTGCCAAAAGGAATTTTTATTTCATTTACTCACTAGTGAAGTATTTCAATTCGTCTTTCATTTAAACTCACATGTAGCCTTTTATCAAATATGCTTTCTTATCCCAAATGTCTTAAAATTTTTTGGAAACCGAAAATACGTGTAAATAGAATTTGTACATAAAAATGTTTCGATGAATTAATCGATGAGAACTTCATACACATAAAGTGTAATGGTTTACGATATGAGCTCGATTCCATTATCATAAAGAATACTTTATTAGACGTATTTCCGTACACCCTATCTGTCCGCGATTTCTTATGTCTATGATATTTTGTCGAGGAGTTGAATTACATGAAAAGAATGTCGCTCGGAGTTTGCGGTTGAGTAACGTAATACTACAAACGCATAAAAAGCGTGACGCTATTTTGTTCGTCATTTTAAAACTGACGTCCGTAACGAAGGTAAATGACTTATCGATTTAATTAGGACATTACAACAGAATGCACTAACGCAAAGCCCAGTGATACGTATAGAGGTGTTTATGAAAGTTGCGAGAAATTTTTCGGCGCTGACGGGTTCTCTTAGGAAAAGCCGATTTTTCTTACGCGACTTTAAAGTTTTTCCCAAACCGTGGAACGTGAAACTTGTCGATGGGTCATCGTTATGACGTCGCCACTGGAGTCCTGAAATGTTATTAGAACACGCCGAAGAAAATTGCTGGGACAAATTCAAATGGCTGACATCTTCGGTCATTTTTCATTTGTTCCCGCTACGAAGACAAAAGTACACTCTTTAATCATCGGCCTTTTATCTTCAAAGGTCAACATCGATGTTAACGTTGGAGAATGTGAATCACCGAGCAAGTGTTTTTTCACTTTCTATTTATGGTTCTGACGAAGTGACGTTTAAAGAAAATTTATTAATGAAATCAGAAATTTACGATAAAAATGATCGGTTTTGTAATTCAGTTTTGATCGCTTGAATAGTTATAGAAGAAATTTCCTTTAACTGAATGTTTTTACACGAGACGTGCGAAAGCAAATAATTATTATAATCATTATGAGTGCAGCGTTTAAGATAACTGTAATTAGAATAATAATAAGAAGATAATTAAGAGAGAGAGAAAGAGAGAGAGACAGAATTCTTACGAATAATGTTCAATTCGTAGTTCGATTTTTAATTTGCATTAATTGCTATGAAATTGAATCTGTCATAACTGACAAGAAAGCATAAACATTACGACATACATTTTTTTCCGTGACTCGGAGTCAACGTAGCGGGGAAAAAAGACAATTTTACACGACACCCAATCACTTAAGCTATCGCAACTAATCTTTCTCACGAGGCTAATAATAGTATTATTCATTAGATGTTGCTCAATAAAACTACGTAATGAATTGCACATAAGTTTCTACTAATTACAAATATTATTACCGCAAAACGACTATGAAATATGAACATTTTCATTTAAAACCATGCACGATTTGCCTTTTCGCCAAGGTAGTACAAGATTAAACAAAGTAAGCTATTTGTAACGTGCATTACTCCATAATAACATTCGTGAAATATATTACATACGCTTTCAATTTGCAAGCCTACTATCGACAAACGCCGCAATTTCATTCGACACACAATTAAATTGAAACTTTCCACAGAACATTTTTTTTTTTGCACTTTCATTATCATACATTTTCGATGCTGATATTTATTAACCAATTATACAAGAAGCCAATGCTTAGAATTTTTTTTGCAATTCTCTCGAGCTCTCTTACGTCATCGCAAAATGTATACATCAAATTAAAATCTCAAAACCGCTTTGATTTAAAATGTTCTCATCATTTCCTCTATATATTTTCTTTTTCAATTTATGACTGACGATCATTAATGCTGCACAAATAACGAAAATGCAACGTCTCTTAATGGAATATAAAAAGGACTGGGGTCTGTGATCTTTCGTTTTAACGACGTCAGACTACCAGTAGGAAGAAGTTAACTGTAATATTATTTTAAAAGCAGTGCGAGGAAATGACCTTCGCGTCTATTCATTTAACGAGAGAGCGCTGTTTCTTTGCGTCGCCCCCTGATATATCGAACACACGACACGCGCGAGGGTCTGCTGCGTGGGTTACGCGCGTGTACGAGCAAACAGGAGGAAAGGAGACAACCGAAAGCTAACGGCGCGCGAATCACTCCTTTCTGAATCATGACCGCGATTATCAGAAGGCCTTTTTCTTTGAGGAAACACGCTAAAGAGAGAAAGAAAAAAACTAAGGAAACAAGAAATGTACATTAGTACTTTACATAGGCCAGATAATTTTAAATATAGAGAAATTCTGAAGATGTGTAATTTTTGGTATTTGTTGTTTTAAGTTTATTGTTAAGTGTGCCGAGAATGGAAAAGGTTAAACGGTTTTATTTCGTGATCAGGAATATATGTTTAAATTGTCATTGTTAAGGTTTTAGAAAGTTGACAGTTTAAAGAAGATATGAAATGATTTGGGAAAAAATTATGAATTGTACAAAAATTGGTGTGACTGAAGAGAGTCACATTGATTTGAAAATTACAATGGACTGTATTTTATTTTCTTTCGAGTTCCTTTGTTAGTGGTCGAAGGACTGAAATTACGAGCCTTTTGTGGTGGGTGGTATTTTTTTTTTTTTTTTTTTTTTGATAACGGTAAAGTGTTGAGACTATTGAAAAGACTGCTGATTAAAGTGTTAAAACGAATTTGATTATATAACATCGAGTTTGATGTTTGTCGTTTTACGAACAAAGTTTGGTCGGTGCCATTATTAAAATTTGTCGCGTAAAATATCAACTTCCATCATTTGAAAGCGCCTCGGCGTTTACGAGTTATATTTTATAACGAAAATTAAACAATAATTTTAGTGTTTCATAAAAAGGGGCATCTTTTTCCAATTGCCCGAATAAAAAAGTTGCCAGAGGAACATTCTATTCCGCGGAGTCTCGATTCATCTTTTATGAAGGCGTTCGTGTAAAAACGTTATTTCTGCTAGTTTGTTGTTAATTTAACTCAGGACTTGAATATTGAGAACTCAAAGTTTCCTTTACCTCCCTCTGTCGTAACAAATGAACGCTGTACGAATCCTGGGGGGGGAGGGGGGATCGTAACTATTTCATATTTCTGAAATCCCTTTCCTGTTAATAACCGGTTATTACATCCTCTTTGTCTTCTCCTTCCGAAGAACACGTTTCGGGTGTTTATTACACTTCCTCGAAAAAAGATGCGAAATAATTGTATTCCGTAGTAATAACCGAAAGGCGAACACGGCCTTTGAAGAAAGGTGCAAATTGCCATGAATAATGCTCCGCTATAATTACTGTGCATACGTGTCATTCGAAATGCTGTGTTATTAAAGCGATTTAATGTATAGCCCGTGCATTTTGAGGCCTTTAACAAAACATTGTTTCGCGAGCTACATTTTTCTCCTCTGCGCGCGCGTTCGCCGCATTTATTATTTCTTTTTCTTTTTCTTTTTTTTTTCTTTTTTTTTAATAAAAAACTCGAGCGGTTTTCACTCGAGCCAAGAAATGTAATTGGGAGTTTAAAGAGGAATTTTTAACGAAGAAGAACACAAACGCTTTACCCTTGTTCAAAACAAGTGAAATAGAGAATCGAACCTGTTTTCTCTCTTCTTTCGAATTAACATCCCAATCGTTCTCAACGTACTTTTTTTTTACTATACCATTTTAAATATTCCAAATTATTCAAAAATTCTTCCAGAAATGTTATTATTACAACGCAGGACAAAACATTGTTGAATTGCTTTTTTTTTTTTTTTCATTTAGAAATATTCTGATTTACAGAGTGTCGACAAGTTTCGGTGAATTTAAAGGTTTCATTCAACTCAAATTTCTCACGTTACGAAACAAAAAACTGCACGAGTTGGTTTCTTTCTCCCTTCAAAAAGTCTCGCTTGTCGAAGGAATGCTTAAAGGCCGGGGAATATGCGAGGAATCGAAAGTGCAAGTGGTCAGTCGAGCTTCAACTATTTTTATATCGGATTCTGTGGGGCAGATGAAAACATTGTCATCTGGCATATTGTCGACATAACTACGACTCCTTCGCTATTTGTGCCATTTCCATTCCATTCTGCATCGGATCTTTCAGGTCGTCCAGTCTGAAACAGTACTTATCTTAATTTATCGACTGGCTGTTTGGTAAGAGCTCATAATACAGGATTCCCTTCCTGTAATCCCACTAGATGCGGGGCATGACTTTCTTCGAAGGAAGGTCGGCTTTGGGAGTGGTTAACGGTGGTGTTCATTTCGTGCGCCCAAAGATCCTTTTCTCGACATTGTTGTAGAGTGTCCATTTTTCATCGCCCGTCACTACTGACTCCTTAAAAACAACGTCGTTGCCTTCCACGTTCACGCTGCAAATTGCAGATTTTTTTTCTCTCACACCATGGAAGGTTGTAAGTTTTAGATTGGTGTCTTCATTACTCAGACAAATCTAAGAACATCCGCTCTTAACGAAATATTCCACAAAATATATTCAGAGTCGAAAACTTTTTCTAAAGATTTAAAACGTAAATTAATCTATCATTATTACAATAATGAATTGCGTTAATTTCCTAACCACGATCTAACTTGATACAATTTATTCCACTAGACTCAGGAATAAATTACAAATTTCATAGTGAAAAATTTTTCATCCATCGTATTACTAAATAATTAATTTGCGAGAACCACTTCGCCAGGCGTGTACAATCCAATTTCACATCGAACCTATATCATTAACCGGACAAATTATAGGTAATGATATTGTGCATGTAAAACGACTAAGCTTTTCCTTCTGAAATTTTTCTACGTCGCTTTTAGAAAATATCGCGAAAGTTTTTTTGTTTACAATATTAACATCGCCACTTCCTGAATGAATAATTTAATCAAACCGAACGATCCACGCCTTTTCTATTCAGTTAAGATTTTAATTTGTTAAGAACCGGTTTCGTGTAAATAATTATTATCAAATCCTGTCATTTTGTCTTCGAATTTTTACGCCTCCTTCCCTCTCGCGACGCGAACTTAATTGCACACCTTTGGCGTGATTTTTCGACCTTATTCAATTTGCATTTATCGAGGTACGATAACAAAGTGTTTTAACTCGAAGAGGACATTTCCGGAAAATGCTTTGCGATAGATTCGCAATAGAGCTCGTCTTCATTTTTCAAAGGCGACGACGAAATAGGTCGATGAATTTGCGACGTTTGAGCTGGGAATTAATAAACTTGGTTTTTCGTTAAAACGATTAGCGAGTGTTTTAACATTTTATGTAGGTCGCGGATCAAAGTTTAACCCCGTCGAGATTAAACTTCTCGCCTGGATCTGATATTTTGCCGGTATTATAGACCAAAATGCACGGAAATGATAATAAGCGACGTTTTATTGATCGTTGCACATTAATTGTAAGTACAGCGGGAAACGTTAACAATAAGCGTATTCAGTTCCGCACAAAGATAGCGTATGAGGTTACGACTCTTTTTTGTTCCACTTCAAATGACTCGTTAAAAACAAACTTCACTGTTGTACGTTTAATTAGCCACTTCTTAAGTTATTAGAGCGTAACATTAATAATCGCCAGCTCTTGAAGTAAATGTTACAAAGTATTTAATTTCACCAGCGAGAGGAAAAGTCTGATCGATAATACCTTTTATTTTTTTCTTTCTTAAATTATATCGGATTAATTGTCAATTCCTTTACATTGTTTGGAATAACAGAGTTTGCAGGGACTGTTGATTTCGAAGCATTGTGCACGCACACAATTACCTTAAATTCTTTGGAAAAATTCTTCATAAAATTCAAGGATCTATAAAAACAAAGGAGAAGAGAGGGATAAAAAAAAATGCGTGATGAATAAATGTCTAAGAAAAAGGGAAAAACGTTATTCTTTTCGTGTGGTACTTGAGAATAAGATAATTAACTCTTTTTCTCAAATATCTTAGCAGTTAAATGAAATACAATTAACTCTCCACAATTTCTTGGAGACCCGGTTGCGTTAAACTTCAAGTAGAATTTCGAGGAATTTTTTCGGCGTAAATATTTAACTTTAGGTACTAAGCAAACGGAGATTTCGGAGGATTCTTCGAGGAGGAGAATAGTTTTTGTCAAACGCGCTGGGTAGTTTGCGAACTTTTTTCTGTTATGCAAACTTTTAGTTGTTATTTCAGAAAAAGTTTCAAGTACACACACATTCGTTGCAACTTGTTCGCAGAGGAATTTTACAAATCACGTCGTTTTCTCGATTACGAATGGCGGGCATGATTGTGGCATTATGTGTAACAATGTTTAACCATACAAATGAAACGAAATAATATCACTACCATATTAATTATTTCAATAGTCTTCTTAAATGCTAACATAGCATTCTTATAAATTTCCTTTTTTTTTTTTTTAATTATCCACTATTTATTTTTTCCATTTAATCTTCCTAATAAAATAGAAGAGTGAAAATTCAGAATAATATTCATAACGCCATTTCGTGTCCTACACGAAAAAAAAAAAAAAAAAAAAGATGTATTTCGTAGTCATCGCTTGCCTCAGTTTTGCGACGATAAATTCGTGAAAGTGCCGTATGAAAATTGTCTCCGGGCATAAATAAGATAACGAATTAACGTCGCGACTGTTTATTCGCGACACACTCGCCTCGTCGCAATACAATGCAAGAGAGCTGTCATAAATAAATCTAGCGTTTCTTTATTTAGCGCAAGTTTCAAGTAGCGAGAGCGCAGCTTTGATCAGCTTTCATCGGATTATCCTTTCCTTTCCGACTGGCGCTTTCCTCCTTTCTCGTCTGCATTCGACATTATATGCCGGTATTGCAATTTTACACGTGGTCGCGCACACCGTCTGCTGCACGATGCTCCTCGATACCTTTCCAAAACCCTGTCAGCCTTTTCGCGATTATTATTACCTTTTTTTTTTTTTTCCTCTTTTGGTCCCGGCAGCTTTTTCCTCTCCCCCTCTCTCTTCTTTCCTACCAACTTTTTTTCCTCTTCCAAATTTTTTTTCTGCTTTTCCTCGCCTTGTTCAAACGACTTAGCGATGTCGAATATAATTGGCGTAATTGGCGATAATGGCGATAACCGCGATAACTGCTTAACTCGAGCGCATCGCGCGCAGAAAGGAACCGCCGGCCCGGAAAACAGCTCAGATGCCTCCTCGTTACCGTTTCGCTGGAATACCTAACGTGAGAGAGATTTGCGAGGCGGCCTTTACAATTCGGCGCGGTGTAATTATGTGTCTGAAGTTTGCACTGTTGAAAATCATCGAGGAATAAAAATTGAAGCGAAAATGATAATGAGAAAGATGCCTGCGATTGTTGCCTTTCTGTCGTTCCAAGTTTATTTACATTCTCGTGTTCGGCTATGCGTTTCGAAAAAGCGCAAATTACACGCTAATCTAAAACAAGCTTTTCATATGAGTTTTAGATCGTTTCGTTTTTATTTTATTTGTGGGGCGTTTAATTTCAATCTGAAAAGATGATTTTCAGAAAAATTCAGAAAAAAAAAATTGTTAAAGAGCTGAGAAAGGAGGAATGACGAATTAGCACTGTTTCGCCTTCGTCGATATTCAACGCTGAAAAGTTCAAACGCATGAGTAATTACTTTGTCGATTTGTACACAACGAATAAAGTTTCGCATCGGGTTTTGGGCAATTTCTCTGAACTAAACGTGAAATAGATTTTTGCCCGGCTCTTTGAAACGTAAGGGTTAAATAATTGGATTCCATTTTACCTGGAGATTTGCAAAGTTTTTTGAGAGTGTTTGTTCACGATGAAAAGTTTCGTTGAATTTATTATACGGTTGATATTTATTTGTTTTTTGTTTTTTTTTTTATTCTCCTTTCTTCTAAAAAGTAATGATAAATTGCATTAGGAATGCTTTCAGAAAAAAATTGGTACTCATATTTTGTTCCAAATATAGAATATAATTGTTAATATTTGCATAACCCGTTTGTAATAATTTCACTGTTAATATGATACAATATCATTATGCAAATAAGCTAATAAAATTGTATTTCTTTTGTTTCAGGTATGTACTATTGACGTCACGAACAATTTATTATCAAACACTACAATAAACTGGTAACTATATCAGAAAAATATTACAATTTATTATTGATTAAATGTTTTACATTTTATTACATTATGGAAATTACTGACAAATTTAAAAGCAATAATGAATATTAACAAAATTGAAGTATGCTGAGGTTTGTATTGGAAAATATTAAATAATTAATTTAATTGCAAATGAGTTGGAATAATGTAGTTATTTTCATGATGTTTTGAAATGAATCATATTAATGATTGTGTCATCCAAAAACAATTGACAAGGAAATAACAATAGAATAACTCAAAAGACAAAAGAAAAAAAGGTAACTCATTTATTAATGCAAACTCATTAAGTTAATGCCGCGAAAAATGACGTGATAATAGAGTAATATTTTTGATAGCCCAATAAAATGTGAAGTGCAAAACCATAAATAACGAAATATTTGCACAATTTCGCGTACATTTGTAACTTGCGAACTGCTCTAGGTTCAGCGCCGTTCGTTTTCACGCATCGTACTATATTCGACAAAGTGATTTATGAAATGAACGAAAAATTGCGAAGTCAGCATGAAAAGTTTTCATCGTTTCGTTGCATTAACTTGTCGGGATTTAAATGACGAATCACGCTTATTACGTACAAATGAATATAAGTTGGGACGTTCATAAAGTTGTTGGATGGATCCTTCTTCTTTTTCAAATTGCATTTAAGATGAAACTACTTTGCGAACTAATCTCCTTGTTATTTCGACGCACGGTTTTGCGCCGAGCGGATGTATAATGCGAGAAAAGAACGCGGGAGATTTATATATACACTCGCGCGCGCGATTGTTGTAACCTAACAATGTTGATGGGAATCAATCACGCAATCAACCCTTTTGTAGCCGAAAAGGTCGATGCGCGAGACGCAAACACACAGACTGACAGAAAAGTTCATTTTAAGAGTCGACATAGGTACAAAGCAAAATCGATTTTCCCTCGCACAAAGATTTCGATACGAAGAATCCGACGATCCGTGAGAAGGCTGTCTGTATTGCTCGTCGAACAATACACTCCCAATAACTCTCTCTCTCTCTCTCTCTCTCCCCGTCTGAAATGCTCAAACAAACGACTCACAAATGAATGCATCAACTATTTCAGCAGATTGAAATACGAACGGCAGATTGCGACGCGATGTTGCTGGACGAAATTAGCGTTCGTTCGTTCGATCGACTCCCTGTCCCTTTCGCAATCGTTGCCAGTTATTTACTCAACTATTGAGACGCGTTCCTATTATCACGAACTTCGGGCATAATGCACGAAAAATTGCCGGGGGAATAATTTATGTCGCGCCTGCTACTGTCACCTTTGCAATTCAGACGAGGCTCATTTATTGTTGCATTTTAAATTTACACCCCACGGTGATTGGTTCGTTTTTTATGCTGCAAAACTTTTGCAATTTTATTTCTCATCATCCTTTTGTTTTTTATTATTGATCGTAAACGTTATACGAGGTGTGTCATTTGTTTTCAGTTAAAACTTCAGTACTGAGGAATTTCAGAAGATCAATTTTATAATTTCCATTTTTTTTTTGTTTACAAAAAATGACCAAACTATACGAATCGTCAATCTTACAAGATATAAATTGCTACTTGACTAATTTCTAATAACCCTCCGAACACGGTCTTTCATAATTCCGACCAGCAAAAAAAACTTCAGAAGCATCTCAATCTCTACACTCACATTAATAACTTGACTGTCCAAAAAATATGAACCCTGCTAAAAAAAAAAGAAATGCCATTTTTCTATCAACGCAACATCTTGATCGTTGCCCTCGTAATTATTTGCTCCGTTAGTTGGTCGATTATTTGTATCAATCGAAGGCGAACAAATCGGCAGCGTCGGCCAAGATGAATGGCCCGGAGGCCTGACCTCTTTTTTTTTTTTATTTCGTAGCTCGTTCGTATTCCAGGAGAAATTCGACTGGGCCGATCCCTGAGCCAGTCGTTCGGGGAAAGGGATCGCGTGTCACGCAGCTTCCGGTCACGCAAAGGAAGACGACGACATTGGCTCGAATCATTCATCGCGGCGTCGCGAATAGTAGCTGTTACTCGAGTAAACAGTGTAAACGCAATGTGGCGACGAGACGATTTGAAGGTTGTGAGAAAACCTCATAATGCGAATGACATTTGTGTCAGGTGAATGACACACAGGCATACATAAATGGATTATTTACAGACGTCTCACGAAGGTCTGTCATATGACCCTGTTGATTTAACTGCATTGTTTTATTTCACTGCTTCAATCCAGAATGAGGAAGTCGTTTGTTGGATTTGAATGAAATCGAACAAAGCGTGTTTTCTATTGGAAGTGTTCGTTTTCTTTTTATTTCTTACGCCAGAAAAATATATTGTTCAAGTTAGATAGATATATTTATTATTAGAATATATTTGCATAAACTTTGTGTTATATTATTGTCAGACGTATATAGTGAGGTGAATTTACTTTTTGCAGAGTGAACCCGCGTGGAAATGAATATATGGCAATCGTCTGGCACCGTATGGCAACCGTCTGGATCTTGATCATATCCAGACGAGTATGGATATGATCAAGATCCAGACGGTTGCCATACGGTG